>SZWC01001947.1:91631-104592 GCA_023375785.1 Penium margaritaceum | reverse complement strand
TGTGTGTGTGTGTGTGTGTATGTGTGTGTGTGTGTGTGTGTGTGTGTGTGTGTGTGTGTGTGTGTGTGTGTGTGTGCGCACGCGCGTGTGCGTGTGCCTGTGGGGCAGGACGAGACAATTACAAAATTGAAGGGCCATTGACTGAACACAAGCATTAGCAGCTTTAACTCCCATGCTGTGAGATGTGAGCAACGGGGTTCAAGAGGGGATGAACCCCGTGGCAGAAGAATGAATCTTGATCAGAACAAGGAAAGCATGGAAATATCTGTATGCATTTCTCCTCAAAAGAAGCACACAAGATACATAACGTGATGGAATGACAAAAAGAAATTGTAAGAAAAAAAAAACCAAGTACAAGAATTTTTAAAAGGAAGTCGTGTACCAGCACCACCTTGTCCAAGACGTGCACATAAAGAATGGTGAATCCAATATGGTTTTGTATTTTTTTAATTTGAAATCATACTTAGAACTTCAGCTCCGACATCCCAGAATGCATAGCAGGATTTGTGAAGATTCAACTAAGGAAAGAGCCCACACTCTCCTGCTAGATGCAGCCTACGGCCTCTCTATGTGAGCATTTTCACATACCGGAAGCTTGTGCTCTATGCTACAGCAAGTTGTTGTCCACATGCTACTACTCCAGCTACCGATCCTCAGAAGGAAGGTTTTTCTCCCTTGTGCATCCTCCTTTACCTTGCTTCCTGTGTGAGGTACTAGTGTAAGGACTTGTGAGTACAATCAAAAGCTGTAGCTTAGCTGATCAGGCTTGTGCCATGGAAGTGGTCATATGGCTGCAAGCAACATAGAATCAGTGAAGAGGTGCTGACAAGACTGTGCACACAGACAGGCGACTTTGCGTGCAAGTGAGGGTGATCACACACATAGGGGAACAGTAGGACTTGTAAGAACAACTGGAGCGGCTCCAATTGGTGGTGAAATGTAGCTAAGATTTATTCCACAACCAAGTGGATTTACACTTGGTTGTCATTCAGGCTCAGAATCAGGCCTGAATCATAGCTTGGGCATGTCATGCTGCCGTGTGTGTGCCCAAGCACTGCTTTACAATAGCAGAAATTTGTACATTTTGAAAGACAAATACACATGTACTACATGCTGCAGAAAAAAATGTACAAGTTTGTGGCCATGTGTTTCTCTGTGTTCATACACTAGTACAAAGACATGAATGCAAAAATACGTGCATTTGAGCTACCCTCGGTTCAGACGGATGAAATCCGCGGCATGAAATAATTGTGGAAGGAGGGACAAACCATCTACTTGGAGTTGGTAAAAAGTTTAATATGCTTAGGGAATGGGATAGGAGTTTGTGATACTAGTATCTCTCAACACTCTGTAGTCCACACTCATCCACATCTTGCATTGATTCTTTTTGATGAAAAATACTGGTGTGCGTGACATGGATGGCGTGATTAATCCCCAACAGTGCATCTTGTCAAGTTGTTTTTTAGCCCGTTCAGTATGTGGTCGCTCATCTCATAGGTCCTTATTTACTAGCAGTCTAGTGTCAAAATTCAGGTCTATCTGGTGATTGATGTTGCGTTGCGGATGTAGCTCTCTAACTAGTTTGTCACGAAAACTCCTCCATGTCAATACAATGGCTGAGGCCAATGAGGCAAGTGTGGTCGCGCCTGCAATTGCGGTTTCCTTGGCTTAACCCAGTTTCACGTGGAATAGCCATGCTTTAGCTCCTTGTCACTGATGTTGCTTGGACACGTCCAGAGACATCTGTTGCGTGCGTCAGCTTGAGGGTGCCACATCTTCCTCTGTTTCCTCCTCCTCTGTTACTTCCCGCAACCGTAACTCAGTCTTTGGTTATTCAATTCGAGATAGGTGTCGCTTTCTACCATTAATGCTCACACAGAATGTGCCACCATTGGATTCTACTTGCGGATTATGTTCATAGAGGGAATATCATCCAATGATGATCTTGTAGTCACTCGTCTGATAAGTTCTCCACACTGCTACATATTGTGATTCTTCAATTTCTAGCGGGGTTTGTTCCGGAGAATCTCCAATTGTATTTCATAAAATTTTCATGCAAACACCCCTGGTTTGGCTTGCAAACCCAGTTTTGAACCATTGCATTGCTTGTAAAACCATGAGAAGCTCCTCCATCCAATAGTATTGGTACCGTTTTTCAACTTTTACAACCTATTGGTTGCCCTCGTACCATTCTTACTGGTTGGTTTTCGTTGTATCCCTCATCAAACATGGCAATCTCAGGAACCCTGGTCTGTGGCATTGAGAGCCATTCAGATGGGCGATCGGTCTACATGGATTTTCTGATAGGAGAGGAGCTTCACCAGATGGTCTTTAGGTCGGACCATCAATCTAATGGCAAAATGCTACATTTCCTCTAGTTTCAGCTGACCATCCCAAAAGTGCCCCAATTCATACTATATTTTCTAATCTTCTTTCCACTTTCAAATTCAGTTGTAAGTTAAACCATTCACATTCATTTTTAGGTTGCCTCCATGGACCCAAGTTGCAAATCACCAAATCTCATAATGATCATCACAGAAGTCATCAGATGACAGTCTTCATTCACCAAGGAGACATCTTTGCAAGAAACCAATCATGGTATGATAAGGACCCTCATATCCAACTTTAGCCACTGGTTGTCGATTGACTAGAGACTGGTTGACGACCAGCGCCTGGGAATGTCTCGTCATAGGTCCCATTTTTGGAGGGCCTGAGAGGAGACATGTATTTTTTCAAACTCGAATCCCCTTATTTCTGAAGGGCTAAAGACCGGGAGGAAGCTTTTGCATTTTGTAAAACATGTTGAAAATGACGAATTTAAAAGATCGGGGCGGGTTAAAATTGAAGTACGCAATGATTCCCGTTTCCCTACAAGTTAAGTGAGGGCATATTTGAGCACCCATGTTTTTTACGAACTTAACAAGATACCAACTAACCTTGAACGCCTTGCCCAATTTAGAGAAAAGATACATACAATCCCGATGTTTCAGTCCCGTTTTTTGGCCAAAGTGGGTATACCATTACTGTCTGTAATGACAACATTCACTTTTGGTTTGTTTCTGTGTGCATAGAGGCATCTTTTCGTTAATACTAATGGGAACTTCATTCACTCTCTTGGTCGCCTATGGCTGCCTTTGACGGATGATTATTTTACAGGGCTCATTTTGACTTTTTTTCTGATGTCATGTTCATTAAAAGATGACTTTGGATCATCGAGTCCAACCATTGGCAAACACGCTTGAGTATGGTCATGCGACTGGTATCTCTTCCACTGAATGTATGGTGGAAGAAATCGGTCACGGGAATGATGTCAAGCAAATGGGGGACGGAAGGGGGGTCTTTTGATGTGATTCGTCCACGTCTATTTGTATAGCTTACTGTGACCACTTGGCCATGTCCATGCTTGTGCAGATCGCTGATGCGAACCCACCTGGCTTCGAAGCACAGAAGGGTGGTGGCTCCACCTACCAGCAGCTTCCAGGCAACTACCACGGCATCCCGGGTGCTTGCTGGGGTGCTTTGCAAGTTTTGTGCAGTTCTTAGACTTTTCTTAGTGGACTGGGTCTTGAGCCTGATTTTCACGTGTTGCATTGTACGTCCAGTGATTAATGCCAGACCTGTGTGTGTGACCATTTGTAGCATTTGGCTTGAGATTTGCGTGTGTAGGTTCAGACGATCTTGTGTTTGGAAGCTTTTGCACAGAGTTACGGTGAAAACAATGGGTTTGGGCCGATTTTGAGACAAAATGACACTCCTGCATGCGTCACCTGCAGTGCGCTAGAATAGGTATTTATGTTCTGTGCTTGTCATTTGTCACTCCTCTCTGCATTGCTAAGATATTGGAGCTTATGAGACTTTCAGCGTCTCCCTAGCCAAACCCTTACTATTTCATGCATCTGCTTGCTTGCTAGTGCACCAACTCATTGGACAGTGTTGCCACATCAGCAGAAGCAAGTCTAGAAAGATTCCTACCAGTTTCTCATGGTATCATAGCAGCGAGACCTCTCTTGTTGAGCTATGCCGCAGAGATGCACCACTGGCAACAATAGTGAGAGTCGCCGCCGATGCCGTATCTTGGGACCCGTCGCAACAGATGTTGGTAGCACAGGTGTTGCCCTAATGTTGGCAGCAGTAGCATTTTTCTGCAACCACCACCACCGGAGTAAGAGGATCATTAGTAGTGACAAGTTGTTGCAGCCACGCCAAGTGGCAGTAGTAGCACCAGGTGGCAACAGGCAGTTGTGTCTGGCTACCACCCTTGACATAAAAAAGGAGAAGCAGCCCGTAGCAGTAGTACTGGCTACAACATCACAGAAATAGTGGCGGCATTTACAACAGCAGCAAACCCACAACAGCAACAATAGTGGTTGCTGTCTTGTGCAGCACTAATGATGTGCAGCAATTGCTACTGATTAGTGCTACAAAGCAGTATTGCTGTGCAACTACATAGAAGCTGTATAGCTTTGCGCAACAGCTGTGTAGGATTGTACAGCCCTTGCATAACCATGAAAAGGGGTTGACGTGGTCACACCCCCCTTCTTCTGGTCATGCGGAGTTCGCGTGACTCCAACAAGAAAACGAGGCCAAAAAAATTTGTTGGCGTAAAATACGTCTATGTAAAAAATGCTAGAGAAAAACCTACTGGCAATAATAAAGGTGCTGGCATCCTCATCAGTAGTCCTGATGTCAAGATTTTTCTGGTCAAAACATCATTTTTTTTACAATTTCAACTCCTCAATGAATGTTGTTATTTTCCTATTTGGACCATTTTGACATTCGGCCCCATACTATGCACTGTGATGGTGCCGGTCCGTAACAAGGCCAAAGGGCTAGGTGATCCGTCCTCTTCCTCCTATTCGGGCATCATGAGTCCACGATTGTAGTCACTCACGATTGACAAGATTTTTCAAACGCAAGATAAGATGTGTTTGGAGCAGCAGCGGCAGAACGTCGTGTTGCAAGAAATCGTGGAGTCACCGAGGGGTCATTCAGGGGCCTCACAAAAGCCACCAAGAGGATCTATTGGAGATTTACTGTTTATTTAGTAGTCTACATTCTCCACAGTGTTGCGACCTCAGTATCCCTTATCATAGGTTGACTAATTGGATGAGGAGGTGATAGAGGATGACACACATCAGGACGAGATTCGTGTCCTTGAGAAGCACATTTATGAGCTACGTTTGGGATCATAGCCTCTCACCTCGCCACGTTCTCACCGTTAGTATCAGGCGGTGTTCACTTTGGATGGTGTTTCTCTCACTGGTGGTCTCCCTATACCTTGTCAACCATCTCTTGAGTCTGAGATCACCCTCCCAACAGAGCAACGGCGGAAGGACTTTGAGACACCTCCACCACCTTACGACACCAACGAGGGCTTCAATTTCTTGCAGATCGTGTTTCAGGTGTGGGCCGATTATGAGGGAGTTGGACCTAACTACCACACCCAGATTCAAATCGGCAATGCTTACCAGGTCCAAACAGCAGCGAGAGTGATGTGCGGTCTGGTCTACACCATGCTGCAGGAGATCGTGGTCGACTCCTACCCCTTCTTGGCTGACACCTGGACCAGTACTGGAACAGACCCGTGCCAGGGCTAGGAGCTGGCCCTGACTCTGCTTGCTGCGGAGACCCATGCCACAAGGGCAATGCGACTACGTGAGTTTCAATCACTTTGTCAGGATCCTACAAAACTCGCAGCTGACTATTAAAGGTGTGCTATGTGCCTTTACATTTTCATTGGCACTGGTGGAAGGACGTGACTGCGCGAACTCGACACCATCATGATGGCGGTGCACTTGGACCACATGAAGCTCTTTACGTGATTGGACAATGTGGCGCTCTCTGAGTCCCAAAGTTACTATAGCTACTTCTTTGGGCTCATTGCCACTTCTTTCAGGCTAAATGGGCTCATGAGGCTACTATCACCCATCACCAAAGTCCACATGTTGCAGCATTGACTCCAACTCCTCCTACTCCTCAGTCCTAGTTCACATGTCCCACCTCCACCGCTTCCTCCTCCTTCTCCTCTATTCTAAGTCACCAGACTCAGGGTATTAAAGCAGCCGCACAGGGGTAGAAGGGGAAAAAGTGACGCGGTAAGGGACAACAGCAGCAACAACAACCGATGAGTAGTGGTAGTGGACATTCTGTCAAATGCTACAATAGTGGAGGCACTCACGCCTACATGGAGTGTGAGCAGCTCCTTGACTGGCCTTGGATCATGATAGCCTCGAGGCAGCGCACACGCGGTGGATTTCCTCATGTGATACACAGATGGGACGCGCCACGATCACTACTATAGCAGGCGCATCTGTTCCACGAGGCAGTAGTGGTAATCTGGACCCTTGGAATCGCATGATCATCAAGCTTTGTCGGCTGCTAGTGCTTTGCACTCTGGGAGGAACAAATGTGTTGTCACAACTGAGTGGTCCCAAGATAGCTTGTCCTTCTATGTCTGTTGCCCGTGATGATGCTTGTGGGGGAACTCAGTCGGATTGTGATGAGGATGGACCTGACAATACCAACTGGCTTGACGAGTCACAGATCCATGTTTTTTGTCATTGTTGCGAGTCCTCTGCTACATGTCCAATAGAGGTAGAGTGTTCTGTGACATGTTGTTCCATGTTGAAGACTGGCTGTGGGCCGAGTGGCACCTGGATCATTGAATCTGACCCCATCACATGACTTGTCGCTGTATTGACTTCGTTGTGCTCGGTCCCGTTGCGTCAATTTGGTCCATTCTCAAAGGTTCTAGTCAGTGTTTTCCCATATAGGGAGTTATGGTTAAGCGGTTTGATGGTCCGTCTGACCCCTTGTACAGTTTTTATGTGCTCTTTGTCCTTGCCCTTGAGCTCAACCTACTCTCTCTTTGTGCATGGACGGGGACGGGTCTCACTGTTGAGCACTCTGCTAACTCTGCTAACTCTGCCACTTTGACTATTCTTGACACACGTTTCATCATGCTTCGTGCCTCCGTTGTTGATGACCTCTATCATGTGTCTCGTTGCATTCCCTTTGTTTCTTCTCCTCCTCTCTCTTTTATGTGTATGTTTTCCACTGGTGTTCTGTCCCTTGAGCACCAACGCTTGCTGCATCATTGCTTCTGCCAGGTGACCTCGAACATTGTGTCCAAGCTCATTCAAACTCAGCCAGTCCTCAATCTTGAAGCGGCTTCCTTCGAGAAGCCACCCAAGTCCGATTTTGTTTTTTGTGTCCAAGGTAAGATTAATTGCTGCTCTTACCTTGACTCCTCTTCTCGAGCACTATGTCCACAAGAGTTGGTCCACTCGGACGTTCTTGGTCTTCTCCCACATGAGTCCCTCTCCGATCGGGGTCAATATGTTCTCACCCTTATTGATGATTTCACCCCGATGCGGTGGGTCTATAGCCTCTACTAGAAGAGCCATGCCGCCTTCGTGATCCGCCTATGGCTAGTGATGGCTGAGCATCAATCTCATCACACCTCGCACACGTTCAGCTTATATCATGGTGGCAAGTTCTTAGGGAAGATGGATGCCCACTTTGCCGTGCATGGTATTTTTCACCAGCTCTCCACCCCTACTTCACTACAACAAAACGGTGTGTTTGAGCATTGGAATGGCACCATGGAGGATACGATCCATGTTATGCGGTTTGAGTGTAGCCTTCCAGAGTTCTTTGCCTCTAAGGGATTTTCTTACATGACGTGGGTCTGGAACAACCTGCCGCATGGTCCGCTTCTGGACCATGTCATGCTTAAAGAGTTGTGGTTTGGCCATTGCGCTGATCTCTTGTGTGGTACACCAAGGATGAGCAGGGGTCCATGGTCTCACCTCAGAGAAACATGTGTACCTTCCTTGGGATCTCCCCGTAGTCAAAGACATGGCGCTTTTGGAGCCCTGATTGCCACCGCATTGTTCAGTCTCAAGATGCTCTCTTCTTTAAGGCTCTCACCTACCACGACCTGTCTAGCATTCTGTCGCTACTTGCTGACCACGTTCCTATCTGTGTGGCTTCTTGGCAGATGGGGGAGTCTGGTCCTATGGATGGATCTGGCTGGGCCTCCTCACTTGTGGTGCGGTCTCCAGTTGCTGACAACCCGGCTATCTTAGCTGTGGGTCGAGTATCCTCATCAGTCTCTTCCTACCCACCTGATCCCATGCCAGTTTCATTCTCTTCTTCCACACCTGATCCCATGCGAGTGTCAATCCACTGTAGCACACCTGATCCCGTACGAGTGTCAGTCCCCTATGGCACGCTTGATCCCGTGCCAGTGTCAGTCCCCTCTGGCACACCTCATCATGTGCCAATGTCAGTCTCCCCTAGCACACATGATCTCATGTTAGCACTAGTTTCCTCTGACACACCTGATTCCACGCCAGTGACAACATCTCAAGTCACACCTACCCTTGTGCATGCACCTATTTTCCCTGCGGCTGTGGCATGGCAGCCTTCTCTAGATCGTGAGGTGAGTACCTCATCATCGGATTACTCACGCGAGCCCGATGGTCGTGTTTGACCACTGGCCTCTAGGTTCAGTGGACTGCTGACACAATGCCTAGACACCCAACTTGTAGTGTTCAGAGTGGCGAGCCTGGCACAAAGGCCCTTCGCCTCAGTGTCCAAGAAGACTAGATTAAGGTGCATCAGGCATGCCCTGTCAACCACGAGTTGGTCTCTTGTGGGCTCTTGGTCACTTGCGATGCCACTACTGATTTGGTAATGGTCAGACCAAGTTCGGATGGGTGTGTCTTGGCCACACTAAGTTCTCCCTTGGCGCCTAATCTAGGCACCTTGAAGGAAGCACTCTCAGCTGACGATGCAGAGTAGTGGTGTGACGATTGTGAGGATGAGATAAGAGCCATCCGTGAGCTTTGTGTCGATGAGCTTGTCGACCTCCAGGCTGGGCGTAAGGTTGTACATGCCTAGTGGCGATTTCACAAGAAGGTGAAGCATGTCGGCACACTAGATCTCTATAAGGCCTGCTTGACAGCCAAGAGGTTCTCAAAGGTTGAGGGTGTAGATATCATTGACGCGTTTGTATCCGTTGGCCGTATGACCAGCGTTCCAACTCTATTTTGGATTGTTGCTCATCATGACTGGGAGCTGCACCAGATGGATGTGAAAAACATGTTCCTCTATGGCAACTTAGAGGAGGAGATCTACATGATCTAGCTACATGGTCTTGAGGCCGATGAAAAGATCTGTCACTTGCACAAGGCCTTATATGACTTGAAATAGTCACCAAGGTGTCGGAACCAAGAGATCACCGTCACACTGACACGTGCCGATGACGTGCAAAGTGATGGCGACCCGTCCCTCTTTCTCAGAAAGAAAGCTGAGAGCTTCACCGCCATCCTGGTTCACGTAGGTGACCTCCTCAATGCGTCTCCTTCTCTGGAGGCCATGAAGGAGGCCAAGGTAGTCCTTTAGGCTTCTTACAGGATGAAGGAACTTGGTCCTAGAGTTGCATTTCTTGGAATGGAGATCGTGATGGTCAGTGCAGACACTCTTGCTGCATCAAGCATATTACGTCCACGTTGTGGGGGAGCGGTTTCCTGACTAACTTGATGCATTTCCCTTAGCCTGTACCCTTATCACACCTGACGGATAGGATGCTCTCAGGGTGGCTGATCAACACAGCTGGGGGAGACACTGGACGTGACCTTGCACTTACGCCTCCTTGGCTCTATAATGTCCGTGGCAACTACCACACGACCCAACATTGCCTTCGCCGTGAACCTCCTTATAGAATTCTCATAACTTCCTCTTGCGAGAGCCCTTCACACAACTATGCGAGTGGTTTGGTATGTGGTCTCCACACCGTATCCCAGACTCTGCTTTCAACGATAGAGTTTGATGGTTCTTGGCGGCTACACTGATAGTGATTAGGATTGGAGTCTTGATGGGTGTAGTAAGAAGGGCTACCTTTTGATGCTGGGTTGCACTACTCTCTCATGGCTTAGTGGTAAGTAGGGTTGTCTTGCACATAACTCATCAGAGGCTGAGTATGTTGAAGCAGGGGCTAGGGCTATAGAAGCAGTGTGGCTTCAGTGTCTCCTTTGTTTGTTGCATTAATGTGTGCCTTGTGTCGTTCTTCGTTGAAACAGCCAGATTAATGTTGCCATTGTAGGGAGCTCTGGTGTTTTTCATGTACACATGAAGCATATTACTGTTGAGCATCACTTTGTGCACAATCTTGTGGAGCGACAATTGGTCTCCGTTATTTGGATTGGCATGGACATGCAACGGGCTGTCTTCTTGACCAAGGCACTGGTGCACGAAAAGTTGATGGTGGCCATTCGTTTTGTTGGGCTTCGGCCCATGCTAGAGAGTGGCTAAGAGTGAGGTGTGTGAGTATGAATATTCAGCATCTTGTTGCACATATGTGTCACTTCTTCACATGTATGAACATTCGTACCATCAGGTCATGGGGGAGTGTTGTGATGTGAGTCGTCCCCGTGTCTTTGTGCAACTTACTATGGCCACTCGGACAAGTCCATGCTTGTGCAGATCCTTGATGTGGACCCAGCTGGTGTCGGAGCATCGACAGACGGTGGCTCCATTTGTTGGCCCACCTATAGCTGCAAGACAGGTGTCATGACATCCCGAGTGCTTGCTTGGGAACTTTGCAGTTTTTCTATTATCGTTAAAGTTTTCTGAGTGGACTAGTTCTTGAGCCTGATTTGCATGACTTGTATCGTGCGTCCAATGATCGGTGTGGGACATGTGTGCGTGACCAATTGTATCATCTGACTCATGATTTTGCATCTCTAGGTTTATACGGTGTTGCGTTTGGATGCCTCTACGTAGGATTACGGCCAAAACAATGGTTTTGGGCAAGTTTTAAGACAAACTGACACTACCGCGTTCGTTACTCTCTACATTACTAAGCTTCTGGAACTCATGAGACTTTGCGCGTCTCCCTAGCCAAACCATTTGTTATTTCTTGCACCTGCTTTCTTGCTTGTGCGTTAGTTGGCTAGACAGTGTCACCACGTCAACAGCAGCAATGCTAGGAATATTCCTTGCATTATTTCAAAAGGGTTCGAGTAAAGGGGAGGGGGGTGGGGGGGCTGGATGAGAATTCGACCCTATTGCTTGTGAAAGCGGAGAACAGGCCGGCAGCCACCCCTCGCCAAGGCGAGAGCGGCCAAGATCTCGTTTGTTGACGCCCACATCCCATTGGCCAATGGCTGATAACTCCCTCGTCGTTGGCTAACAACTCCAAAGCCACAAATCCGCGATGTCGCGAGAGCGAAGCCAATGGTCTCGAGCCCTCACCCTCGCATCCCCCCTCATCATTGATGGTGAGCAAGGACAAGGGGAGGGAGCGAGAGACGGGATACGAGAGGTATGAAAGAGTAGAAGAGAGAAAGAAGCGAGGAGTGGGAGGCAGGCAATGGAGACCCATTTATATTCTCTTGCGGTGTTTACGACATGGACATGCTACGAACAAAAGTGGGTATTGGAGTCATACAGTTAAATGTGGGTACCGAGCGCAAGCTTTTTTTTTTTATTTGGACCAAGAATGTAGCGGATTGGACGGAATCCTTGGCCGACTAGGCCAAAACCGCGGTGCTTGAGGGTCTCCGACCCTCAAGCCATCCCGTCCAACCGCCCACAGTCCCAGGTGACCCCGCTCGAGCCACGTGGCTCCTTCGACCGGTCGGCGTGGCACTGCCACGCTACACTCCCCCCCGCTAGGAGTGAGAGCCGCTTCGGCATCTCCGGTAATCCCGACGTGAGATTCGAGCCTTGGAGCTCTGATACCAATGTAGCGAAAGGACGGGAAGCTTGACCCACTGGGCCAAAACCGAGGTAGTTGAGGGTCTCCGACCCTCAATTCATCCCATCTGTCGCCCCACGTGGCTCGAACGTGGGTCCTGGCCTGTGGGGCGACGGATGGGATGAGTTGAGGGTCGGAGACCCTCAACTACCCCGGTTTTGGCCCAGTGGGTCAAGCTTCCCGTCCGTTCGTTACAGAGAAAAATGTGGAGAAAACGTGAACTCCTGGTGAAAAAGTGGGTTTTCTGGCCTGTTGTCCACATAAGGTGGGTCACCTGCACAAGACTTTTCCGATAGGAAGCGGCCCCTTTACAATAAAAAGGATGGATAAGAATTGGGATGGACACAATGTTTTTTGTACTGAATGGGGGCTCTTGGGTTTGGTTATTAGAAACTAAGGGCTCCTTGGGAATATCTTGCTGGCCTAATGCTGAGCCACGCAAAATCGTGGCTCAGGTGTTACTTTGTTCTATTGTTGTTGACCCCAATCTCAGTGACGTACACCTCCAAACTCGTCACCCATACAAAGTGTTGGCCTTTTTCAGTTTGCGAAGCAAACGACTCTAGAAGTGCTGGTTGGACTTGGGATTCACTAAAGAGTTTACTGTTTCCCTGGTGAGCAATGCTTTCCACGCACGCACGTTGTCAAGTTCCTCCATCGTTGTGGTTGTTCAGGCTCTTGAGCCATGACAACTTCCCGTACAAGTCATCATTAGTGCAAGCTGTTGGTATGTGTGGCTTCCACCCGTCACGAGCCACAGCCGTGGCAGCTACGGGTGTACCCGGAGCTGATGGTGAGCGGTGGCGGCATTGGAGATCGTGACGACCCGACAGGACTCCGGATCGTCCAGGGACTTATCCAGGAGCTACGACATGACAGATCCCTGATGCGGGCCCAGCTGGCGCCGGAGCACTGACGGTTGATGGATCCAGCCACCAGCAGCTGCCAGACGATTGCCACGACGTCCCGGGTGCTTGCTGGGGTGCTCTGCAGTTTTTCTGCAGGTGCTAGAGTTTTCTCGGTGGACTGGCTCTCGAGCCCGATTTGCATGTTTTGCATTGTCCGTCCACCGATCGATGCCGGACTTGTGCGTGTGACCAGTCGTAGCGTCCGGCTCGAGATTTTGCATCTCTAGGTTCAGACGGTGTTGCGTTTGGATGCCTGTGCGCAGAGTTGCGGCCAAAACAGTGGTTT
>SZWC01001947.1:39009-59652 GCA_023375785.1 Penium margaritaceum | reverse complement strand
CCCCCCCCCCCCCCCCCCCCCAGCCCCCGGCTAGGCATGGCTCGACCTTTCCAACCTTCTACCTCTTGGCCCAAGGTGTGTAGGTCGACCAGCGATGTCGACGGCAGACCTGCAACCACAGACAGCAACGACGAGTGCCAACAAGTCGCATGCTGCTGCGAGGTCGATAAGAAGTGGACGTGAACTGGTTTGCCGAGGTGCTTTGCAGTGGGATTCAGGGTGAGGGCAGGATTGAACGCGGGGCAGAAGGGAGGAGCGGGAGGCATGTGCCATCCATTGGGGGTGGCCTGTGAGGTGCACCTCATGGCCTGTGAGGTGCACCTCATGGCCCGTGAGGTGCACCTCATGGCCTGTGAGGTGCACCTCATGGCCTGTGAGGTGCACCTCGAGCAGGGTGCCCTGGTCTGACCTGGTCGTGTGTGCCTCCAACAACACAGCCTGCGAGAAATTCCAGTGCTTGTGAATATGGGGGTTGTGATGGCGGTGGGGGGGGGGGGGTAGGACAGCGGGTGGTGGGTGGACAGGGGGCATAGGGTTTGTTGTGGCATCAACAGTGCACTGTGGGTAGAGAAAACGACAGGGTGTGCTGCAGCACCCACACCACACCCGTGCTGTACTGCTACCCACACTGACGCTGTTTTGGTGCAGGACATTGCACAACAGCCAGCCGGAGCGTCATCAGCCACGAGCAGCCGACGCGGGAAGAGACAAAAAGTCGTGGAAGACTGATCGTGTACATGCCGTGGCCTTCGCCCTTCTCCCCCACACAATACGCGGTGGCTCAATCTTGATCTGTGTTGTCATCAGTAGGAGCACGACACCACGGCGGTGTGTGCGATGTGCAAGGCACGACCATGGGAAAGGATGACAGCCAAGTTCGACCTAGTGGCCTGTCCGTGACACGAGGCGTGCGCAATGTACCGTATGGCTGTTCAATCTATAGGCTGGAGGCGGCGCTTACCGTGGTGTTGTACAAATGTGTGGCTGGCAACCCCGGCTCCCCTCCGCACCGAGCGTGGAGGGTTTTCATCCCATGGGTGGTATGGGCGTGAGCTCATGCGAGAGTGAAGCTCGAAACTGTTCATCGGGCCTTTCTACGTCATGATTGGTTTGAACAGGGGTCTTGGACAACCGAATCAGTTGAAGGAGGTGTCAGATTTCGAATTCAGCCACGACAAGCTGAACAAGACCAAACCAAACCGGAGCGATGAGAAGAACAGGAGCTTCCTTTCTATGGTTCAGTTTGGTTCGTTCTCGCGATGGGTGGCGTCGTTTGCCGATGCACTCCATGACGGAGAGGTGTCAGGCATAGCGTGTGCTCAATATAAGACCGTAAGCTCTCTATTTCCTCGTGCTCTTCCACTTGCCGGTCATTTGCTACATGCTTACAGCCGGGTCCAAATAGTGTTCTCTCATTCACAGAAACACACTGATTGCATGACTATGGCATCCCACATTGATTGGTAGGGGAGATGGTTGTTGAATCAATGTTTAGCCATATGTGCGCTACGCGGGACCCGCTGGGTTCATTGACAAGAGTCTAAGCACTCATGTTGAAGATACACAAATTTTAAGGGATGAGTCATACTACCTCAAAAACTTTGTATGTAGGATGGAGGGACAATGATGGTTCTTGCTGAAGCACCAATTCAGCTTAGGAACATGAGGCAAATGAAGCACGGCATGATCGGGTTGATGGCTTGTTAGTGTTGGGCATGTAAGTGTGGAAGTGACATTTGAACGCGCACACATGGTGGACCATGCATCCCTGAAGTCCCAACCAAGTGCAAGATTGGCACGAGCGGTCCCATGTTTTGCTCTGCCTGAGCAGAATCGCTCGTTTCATAGTGATGTGCTTAGCGTTTGGTTAGCAAACATTGGACTATCATACACAAGGAGACATGCATCCACATATGCTCGTGGTCGCTGTGGCGAATTGTATTTTAACATGCATGCCTTGATAGGGTTGTTGGTGTGAAGCACTGGTTTGCTGATCCTACAAGGCCACACTGTCGGTTATGCGAAGTCTGAGAAAACCACCGACGGTACACCGCTGACCGGTCCGGTTTGACCCCAGGGTGGCGATCGAGCCCCACGTCGAGCATTTTGCGTGGGTGGCCTGTGTTGAAGTTCGTTGGCCACTTACATCTCTATGCCCTCTTGTCTGCCCCTCCATGCACACACATGTACAGATTAGCTGGCATGACCTCACGTGGGAAGACGTCAAGCGAGCATACCATGATGGGCATCCCTGGCAAAATGACACACCTTCTTCACCCAAGAGTGCCTGTTGGCACATGCTTGGTCATGACTTGATTCTCTACCACTGATGCGGGGGATGTTAGGGCTCGCACATTCTCACCGCCGTGCTCTTCATCATGTCTTGCTTGCCTTGTGTGTTCTGGGGGGGCTGCATTTCTCGGGTGCTGATCGTTAGGGGGCCACCATGCCAGGTTCACCCGTGCACTGGTGAGTGGCCGCTACACAGACTAATTCCTAGCGGTCGGGCTCGACCCCCGGGTGGTGGCGTGTGCTTGCTCGAGTGGCGTGCTCGCAACAAGTGCACGCTGAGCGGTTGCTAAGTCTCGTTCGCACCCCTCTCACTTTTGTCTTTGTTTCACCTGAGCTATTGAGGCAAGTGTTTTCCTGCATCCATGGCGTACCGTGTGCCACTCGTGCATTGCTGCCATCTCACACACGTGCGCCCTAGGAAGCTACATGGTAGTTACTGGTATCAGAGCCGTGAGGATACGCTCCCACAGCTCGTTGATCCTTGTCCTCAGTCTCGGTGCAACACACACACTCGCGGCCTTCTCGGTCAGTGCAAGCTAGAGGTGTTGCTGCATTCGCGATTCTTTTGTAGCAGCTCTACTATTGCCATCGCCCACACCCGCGGGCGACACTTCGCCTGTGGGCCGAACTTCCACACCCTAAAAGTCCACCCCACTGCAACACTCTGCGCTCACTCAGCTACTCTCTGGAGCGTCAGAAGTCCACTCTCAGGCGGCCCTCCACCATAGTTATCTGCCGTCGATAGGCTTGGGGCATTCAGTCCCTGTCGCCTCCGCTACCTTGCAGTCGTCTGCTGCTCCACAACATAGCGGATTCTGTGTGTCTTCCACCCGCAACACTCCGGAGCAGGCACACACCTTGGTTGCCCTTACAGTCACAGCAGCAGTTACACTGGATTCGCCACCTCTTGATGGGCCCCCAGACAAGGAGCTTGACTCCCCTCGTACGGCTGCACGCTACGCTGACCACAGGTGGGAGAACCCTCGGCTCTTCGACCCTCCTGCACCCCCCGACAACGACACACCCTTGTGGTTCTGCATGCTTGATCCCTTCTATTAGTGCGAGGAACTGGCCAAGCTGGACAAGAGGGCGGCGGGTAAAAGAGAGGAGGAGATCAATCAACTGGTGTACACGGCCGACGACCTGCCCCCGTCACCGCCCCGTCCCTCAAACATTCAACCACCTACAGATCCACAGTCGTCCAACGCTGCATCTGCTTCTACTCCCACATCTGCTCCGTCTCCCACAACAGCTACATCTGCTGGACTGGCTCCAACTCTGGAGGTTCCTGGGGTGATCCCTGTTCTCTCTGTCCATACAGACTCCATCTGCCTGGCGGGTGCCATTCTCGACGCAGCTACATGCGCCGTGGCAACCTTTGCAGCCACAGCTCGCACGTGCAGAGCTCCCTCCAGACTGCGGTGGGTCGTGCAGCTAACGCCTACGCGCACGCAGCAGCTTCTCTTACACTACTTGCTGCCACCCAGGTGACCGCAGTAGCAGCCGCTATCGCTACTGCCGCATCATCTGCAGCCAACTCAACTGCAGGCGACGTCGGTTCTATCCGCGCTTCCACTGCAGCTGTAGTCCTGACTCCCACCGGTGCTCCACAGGAATTGACACCTCACGTCACCACAGGGGTCCTGGTTGCATTAGCATCAGCAGCGGTGGCCGGAGCCACCGTCACTGGCCTTCTCTGCCTCACCGTGGGAGTTGCAGGGTGGGTTGCTGTTCTCTTTTCGTCAGCTTCGGCAATGGTGGCTCCCCTCTTCGCATTCTGCCGCGTCACTTGATCGGTGAGCATCTTCTTCACTTTGCACTCTACATTCACTCATCACTTCACTCCCTCCGCCTGCTCCCTCTCACAATGCCAAGACCAAAGGAGACAATAAAGGCTGTTCAAGCCGCCCTTAGTGAGGCTCAGACGGCCTGTCGCAAAGCTGAGGATGACATGCAACAGCACCACGAGGCACAGCAGGAATTAGCCGCCACAGTGGCGACCCTAGTCATAGAGCGCTTATGCAGTGTCCCTGCCCTTGCCACTGTCCTTCCTGTTGATGACACTACATCTGCTGACTCATCTGTGCTTCCTAGTGGTGGTGTCCCCAACTCTTCTAGTCCCGCTCTCTCAGCAGGCGCTCTATCTCAGGTCCTTCTACCTGCACGGCAGAAGGACTTCAAGACTCCGCCACCACATTTCACCTCCAAACTCACCTTCACGTCATGGGAAACGCGCTTCAGCACATAGGCCGAAGGGGAACTGCTGCGGGAGTACTATTCCCCTCCAAAGGCACCGTTTGTTCCACAGCCAGCTGAGGCGGCTCGGGATGGCCACGCCCTCATCAATGTTGGACCTGAGAGTCTTCTGGATGACATTGGATACAATGCAGACCCGACACTGGGCACACCTGCTGACCCCGTCGGCGCATACGCCCTCATTTGTCGTCGCAAGACAGTCACTGGGCATGCAGCCCAGAGTACTCTGACTGTGCAATTCAACACCCTACAGATGCGAGCTAATGAGACGGCAGACGAGTATTGGGCGTGGAGTCTGCGCTTGCTACGCGACTTAGGCAAAGCTGCTCCTGGTCCCCTGTGTGCTTGCTTGTCGATTTTTGCGGGCCTGATTCCTCAGCTCTCTAATCTATACCTGCACGTCTCTCAGGCAAGGCTTGAGCGTTTGGCTTCTGCTCCACTCCCTGCGGACACACCCCTAGGGATTGGGCCTCTCTCTGACTTCACAGCTTCCTGCCTCACTGATTGGTGGAACAGTCTGCAGAACAAGCGCCTTCATCGCGATGAAGGCGCTTGCTCGCTGTAGTTGCAACCTCCTTGTCCTCTTTTGCAGCAGCCGCCACCTCACCTTCAGTCTCCATTTCCCCTGCCGTAGCTCACTCCACTCATGCGGCTTCTCGTGGCGGGGGTGGTGGCTCCAATCGTGGCAGTGGCAAAGGGCGTGGGGGTGGCGAGAGTAGCAAGTCATCCTCCAGCTCCACCACTAGCACCGATGTCACCTGCTGGAACTGTGGCGCTCCTGGTCACTCAACGCCCAAGTACCCTACCCCCCGTGATGATGTCCGTCCGGCCTCCTCCATGCGTGCCCATTGGGCACGCACCGGAGTCACCTCCTCTTTTGCGGCTGCGGTAGTGACAGACGCATCTTATTCCTCCTCTTCATCAGCCTCCACCCTCACACCACGTCTGCTCCACTTCAGCCGTCACCTTCGCCCCCCAGTCCTTCGGGCTGGATCCCGCCCGCAACTAGTCCTCCCTACTACGGTCCTCCGTCCTCACACTACTCTGCACCCTCCTAGTCGCGTGACGACGGCCACATGTCCGACCGTTCCTCTGACCGCTCCTCCGATCGCTCCTCTGACTGCCGTGACGAGGAGCGTGCTCTTGAGCGGCGCCTGGGTGAGCTCCTCCAGCTTCACACTCAGGGAGGTGAGGCCTCCTCCTCCCTCTCTCTTCGTGGCACTGTCGTTGTCTGTCTTGTTCTTCCTACCACCCGCGCTGCCCCCGGCCTCTAGATCATTGATTCCGGGGCCACCCATCACATGGCCTCCTGCCGCTCCTCCTTTGTCTCACTTGGCCCGGTTGGCTCCGTTTGCTCTGTCCGCACTGGCTCCGGCCAACTCCTCCCCGTTCATGGTGTCGGTGTCGTTCGTTTCGTTGGTCCTGGCGGCACGGTCTACCTTCCTGACGTGCTGTACGTCCCAGACCTTGAGGTCAGCCTGCTCTCTATGACCAGTGCATGGACTTCTCGTCCAGCCGAGGTCTTGCCTCGATTTCTCTCCGCTCGTCTGGCCGTGTTGTTCTGCATGGAGTGCGCTGTGATTGCCTGTTTTGCGTGCCGCTTTCCCTTCCCTCGTCTTCCGGTGCCTGTGCTCTTGTTCATGTGGCGCCCTCCTTGTCTCCCGCCCACGTTGATCTCTTGTATCGTCGGCTCTGCCATATTCACACTGCTGCCATCCTGCACCTTCTTCGTTTTTAGCCTTCTGCAGGCCTGGACCCTGCCACCTTTGCACCTCCGTGCTCCTCGAGCTGTCTTGACTGTGCCAGTGGCAAAATGCATCGCTCTCTGTTCTCCACCTCTGAGTCTAGCTCCTCTAACCCTCTTGACCTTGTACATGCTGATGTCATGGGTCCGTTGCCCCATGCCTTCCTCTGTGGTCTGGGTCGCTACGTTCTCTGCTTGACGGATGTCTTCTCCCGGTAGCGTTGGGTGTTTGCTCTCCGTCACAAAAGTGAGATCACCGACGTCCTTGAAGCGTGGCTTCCTCAAGTCGAGCGCACTTGTCTTCGTCCTCTATGTGTGTTTCGCAGTGAAAAAGGAGGTGAGTTCTTCGGCCCTTCCTCTCGCTTCCTTGAGTTCCGAGATGTTCGCTTTGAGTCCACAGCCCCCTACACCCCTCAGCAAAACAGGGTGCCTGAATGCTGGAATCGCACCCTTGCTGATGGGGTGCTCGCCCTTCTTTCTGCCTCCAGTCAGTCCATGCTGTTCGCCTTTGAGGCCATTTCCTACATGACGTGGGTCTGGAACAGGGTTCCTCATGGTCCCCTTCCCCACAGTGTTACTCCCTTTGAGCGCTGGACGGGTCAGCGCGCCGACCTCCGCCTCGCTCGTGTATGGGGGTGTCTTGCTTCTGTCTGGCTCCCCGCTGACCACCGGGATGGTAAACTGTCCCCCCGCTGTCGCCTGTGTGTCTTCCTTGGGGTCTCTCCCTTCTCCAAGACTTGGCGTTTCTGGGATCCCTCCCACAGTCGCGTCATTGTGTCCATGATGCCTTGTTCTTTGAGCACCTGTTTGAGCAAGATGCTCCTCGCTTCAGTGGGTCCCTCTCTCTGCACTCTTGGGGTGGGGGTGGTTCTCTCCCCTCTGGGGTATCTTCTCTCCCCTCCATGCGTCCCTCGGTTCCCCCTGTCTTCTCTGCTCCCTCGGCCCCCTCCTCCCCTCCCCTTCTGTCCGGCACGGAACCGTCAGAGTCCCCTTTTCCAGTGGTGTCTCCCTCGTCCTCTGCCTCTCCGCTCTCTTGCTCCGATGTGCCTTCTGTTGTGGTCTCGCCTTCTACCGCTGAGTTGGTATCACTGCCAGCATCTCCTGACTGCTCTGAGCATCCTGCTCCCTCTGTCTCTTCTCCACCTCCAGCTAGTGTGCACCCAGTTCCTCCTACTCCCTCTCTTGTGCAGTCCTTCTGGACGCGGTCTGTTCCTCCTGTTTCTCCCTATATACGTGGAGGTCGCCTCAGGGCCCTCCCCTCCCAGTCTCACCCTGTGGTCTTTGGCGACCCTGGTCTTCGTGCCCTTGGCCTCATGATCTCTGGTTTGTCTGCTGCTGCCTCTGTCGTTAACTACAGCATTGCTCTTGGCTACTCCCTTGTTGAACATGATTTCCACTTAGTTCTCTCGTCATCTGTAGCTGGGTATGTTGCCTCATGCTTCACTGCCGCAAGTCTCTCTCCCCTTCCGTCTGAACTACTAAACTTGCAGGCACCGCGTGCAGCCACTGACTCCTCTCTGTGGGAGTGGGCCATGAAGGTTGTACTTCATGCATTGTCAGAGCACAGTGTGTACAAGCTGGTGGACCTACCACCAGGATGCAAAGCTGTCGCGGCCAAGTGGGTGTATCGCCGCAAACTGAACCAGACAACATTATTGAGCGGTACAAAGCACGTCTCACAGAAAAGGGGTTCTCACAGATCCTTGGTGTGGACTTTGACAAGATGTTTGTTCCAGTTGGCCGCTATACAACTGCCAGAGCATTGCTCAGCCTAGTTCCCAGCATGACTGGGAACTGGAGCAAATGGATGTCAACAATGCCTTCTAGCATGGTAAATTGGATGAGGAGATTCACATGGTGCAGCCGCCCAAGTCCTCGGATGGGACAAACCATGTGTGGCAACTGCACAAGGCCCTTAATGGGCTCAAGCAGTCCCCACGCTGCTGGAACCAAGAGATGACGACGACTCTGGAAAGAGGGGGCTCTAGAAGGAGTCCTATGGACCCTGCTCTGTTTCTTAGCTCCTCTACGAAACCGTTAGTCGCCATCGTGATCTATGTTGATGATCTTCTCATTGCATCTCTTGACACTTCCGCCGTCTCTGCTGCCAAGTCTCTTCTGCAGGCAGCCTATAAGATGAAAGATCTAGGTCCGGCCCGTGTCTTCTTTGGCATGGAGCTAGAGCGTGATCGCGCACGTTGCACTCTGCACGAGCACCAGGTTGCGTACGTCCGCAGTCTAGGGGAGCACTTCAGTCCCCTTCTTATTGCTATTCCCACTGCTTCTACATGCATGACCCCTCAGTGTCAGTCAATACTGAAATCCGTGGACCTCTCAAAGCTGGGGGAGACGGTGGATGTGACTGACTGATGTACCTTACCACCACCACACGTGCTGATGTTGCCTTTGCTATCATATTTCTGTCTGAGTTCTCTTAGTGTCCAAGCCAGCGACATCTTGAGGCCGCCTTGCGTGTCTTCTGCTATGCACTCTCCACACCACGTGTCGGTCTCTACTTTTGTGCACAACTTTCCCTTCTGGTTGATGGCTTCTCTGACAGTGACTGGGCACACGATTCTGATGCACGCAGTTGAACAGGGTACATCTTCATGGTTGGTTGGGCCGCTGTATCTTGGAAAAGCGGCAAACAAGGGTGTGTTACCCGTAGCACAGCCGCGGCTGAGTATGTTGCTGTTGGCGTAGGCACGTGTGAGGCTATCAGGCTGTGTCGTCTACTGCAGCAACTCCGCGTCCCCATCCGTTGCATCACTTTGCGCTATAACAATTAAAGCACAAAGGCCATTGTCTAGAACAGTGGCATGCATCACTCCTGCACCAAGCATATCAATGTTGAGCATCACTTTGTGCGCGAGTGCATTGCCGTTGGCATTGTCCAGGTTGCTCCTGTGGACACACGTTCTCAGAGAGTAGACTCCCTTACCAAGGTCCTCAGTCGAAATGTCTTCAAGAGTGTTGTTCATGCTGTCGGTCTCATCTGTCCACATGACCAAGGTTGAGTTGCTCGGTGTGTCTCACGTTTCTCTGATCTTCTCGGCCTGTTGTGCCTTCATGTGTATGGAATGTCTGCCTACGGGTCATGGGGGAGTGTTGAAGTTCGTTGGCCACTCACATCTCTATGCCCTCTTCTCTGCCCCTCCATGCACACACATGTATAAATTAAATTTTATGACATCACCTGGGACGAGGGGCCAAGCAAGCATACCATGATGGGCGTCCCTGGCAAAACAACACACCTTCTTCACCCAGGAGTGCCTGTTGGCACATGCATGGTCATGACTTGATTCTCTATCTCTGATGCGGGAGATGTTAGGGCTCGCACATTCACTGCGGTGCTCTACATCATGTCTAGCTTGCCTTGTGTGTTCTGGGGGAGCTGCGTTTCCCGGGTGCTGATCCTTAGGGGGGCCACCGTGCCGGGTTCACCCATGCACTGGTGAGTGGCCGCAACATGGACTAATTCCTGGCAGTCCAGCTTGACCCCCGGGTGGCGATGTGTGCTTGCTCGAGTGTCGTGCTCGCAGCAAATGCACACTCACCAGTTGCTGAGTCTCGTTCGCTACCCTCTCACTTTTGTCTTTGTTTCACCTGAGCTATTGAGGCAAGTGTTTTCTCGCATCCATGGCGTATCGTGTACCCACTCGTGCATTGCTGCCATCTCACACACGTGCGCCCTAGGAAGCTACCTGGTAATTGTAGTCTGGTTAACCGGTTCCTAACACCTTGCTCTCTCGTGACTCGTTGTTCACTACTGCTTCACCTCACAAGGCTTTTATGACTCCTTGAGCTCGCCACATCCATGGCCCTATCGTGCACCCTTTGCTCCATGCGTGTCAAGAGGCTTAAGCAGGGAAGTTGCAAAAACCTACTGGTAACAGAGCAGGAGGGACCATTCCCTTGACTCCAGTGATCCCAGATCTGATTTAATCAAAAGTGATATCCGCTGCACCATTCTCGCCACTACGGAACTCTCCTAGTCACTTCATCCTGATCTAGGGCACTGTTGCTGTCCCGACACTCGAGGTGCTCCAATCTCGCCCTCCAGGACTGTGGCTGAGTCTCAACCTGTAAAATCCGCCCAGTGTAAGCCTACTCTCTACATGTCACTGGAGCATGTAGGCTTTGTAGCACCAGGGAACTTACGCGCCGATGCAATGCTTCAATACAACATTGCACCATCAAGGCATCCAGGCACCGAGGCATTGTTGTACCACGTCAACTCGTCACCAGAGCATCTTCATTTTGCCTCATCGCAGTACGACGTCATCGAAGTACCGAGGCATTGTAGCACTAAAGCTCCATTGCTCCCCAACACAACAACATCGCAGCACCAAGGCACCAAGGCGCCAAGGAGCCACAGCACCGTAACACCAAGGCACTCTTGGACCCCGGCATCGAGGCACCAGAGCATTCTCACTCCGTCCCCTTTCTGCTCCGCAACACAATAGTACTACAACCCAAGGCACCAAGGCATCAAGGCACTACGGCACCACATCACCCAAGCACCATGGCACAAAGGCACTCTTGCACCCCAGCATCGAGGCACCGGTGCATTCTCGCTCTGCCTCAATAGTGTACCACAGCATTGCAACACTACAACACTGAGATACTGCAATGCTGAAGGCTCGTTTCTCCACAGCACTGCATCACCGCAACACAAAGGCACCAAGGCACCAAGGCACTGCGCCACCACAGCACCAATGTACCAAGGCACCAAGGTACTCTTACAACCCGACACGGATGCACCCGAGCTCTCTTGCTCCGCCTCATTGTGACACGTCACCACAGGACCGAGGCTTTGCAGCGCTGAACACCCAAACCCCAACTAGTAGCAACAACAGTAGCGGCAGTCGCATCCGTGGCCAGTGCGGCCACCCTGGCATCTCCGCCAGACACCGAGCCAAATCCATCCTTGCTGATAGTTGAACGTGAGCGCTACTGCATTGAGGAGGAGGAGGTCGCATACTAGGAGGCGAGGGCGGAATGCGAGGTGGTCGCGCCGCCACTGCCACAGTCCAGGGTACTACCTTGGGGAGGACTAGGTCCCCACGATGCATTATGAGTGTAAGTACGCCGCCTACTACCAGCCTGCTTCTAACGACTCGCCAACACGGTGCAAAACACAACACCACGAGACCACCGTCCTCTTTAATCTCTTGTAAGCCCTTCCATTTTCCATAGGACGCATCGACACAGTCAGCATGCTCTCCCTGGTGGGACGGCATCAGGAGCACCAATAGTAGTTTGTAGACCCTCCTCTCCTTGTCGTGTTGCATCTGTAGTAGCATCCACTTCCGTAAGCTACGCTTGTCTCTAGTGCTCCTATCTTCTCCACGTTTGGTGCCACTGTACGTGTTGCATGTGATTGCGCCAGTATAGCTGTTAGTAAGGCTATTGACACCTACACTACAGCTGTAGTAGACCACGGATCCCTTTGAGCGTTTGTAGTCAATGTTGCCACACAGGATGTCATCACAGCAGATGTAGTAGCATCACCCGTAGCGGTAGTAGCCAGTGTCCTCTCTCATTTTGTAGTCTCAATTCACTCCGCTATGATGTAGGTCTCTTCCACAGCCTCCGGATCGAAGTTTAATCACCATATTCACGTTCTTGTCTCCATTATTGTGGCCATTTCCACCGTCAGCGATGCTGCCATGAGTGGAATCAGGTGTCTCATTCTCTTCACTACCTCCACTGTAGCTTTCATTGCAGCATGAGCAGTAGCAGCAACACTTACACTTGTATTTTCCTTGAGTCACTAGCTTTGGTGAGCTTGGTGCACGCTCCTTCCTGCCCTCTTTCTCCTTTGCCACTATGTGGCCGTGCTTGCACATTGACGTCCGTTGCATTGCATCACGGCATTGAGCGTAACACTCACTACACGTTTCCATGCTCACTGGGGTAGGGAAAACCTTGCCGAAATCTCTTTGGTAGAGTTCCCTCATTTGCATCATGCCAGTTGACGATGATAAACACGCTACACTGCAGGCAAAGGTCCAGCGAGAGCGAACCGCTCTCCAGGTAGCCCTCACTTCACCTCGTAATGCAGAGGAAAAACTACAGAGTGAGTAGGCGAATCAAGAAACTATTGCTGACCATGTAGCCAAACCGGTCATCTACCGCCTCTAGTCCACACAATGTTCTACACCCTTTACTTCCACTGTTACGGGCATTGCTGCTACAATCTTCACATCGTCCACTTTTGCATCCACTACCTCTAGCTCTCTTTCCTCCAACCCGCTTGCAGTCAACGCTGTTGTTCGCGTTGCCACCACAAAGGCACTTGCATTCTCCATGCATCGCAAGCCTGACTTTGATTCTGGACCACCTTGTCTCACTGCTAATCTCATACTCTCTTCTTGGGAGATTCGCTTTTGTATGTGGGTACAAAGAAAGCAGCTTTGGGAGTACTACCATGACCCAAATCATTGACCATCCGTCTCTTTGTTCCAATCGATGTTGAGTCTGCCCGGGCTGTCCTTGCACTCATTCATGATGGACCTGACGATCTCACTGATGAGATCAGGTCCTAGAACGCAGACACGGCACTTTGCACACCTGTAGACCCCATTGGTGCATGCACCCTCATTGAACGTCATAACATTGACACATGGCATGCAACATAAAGTTTCCTCAAAGTATACTTCAACACACTGTCCATGCGTGTTGATGAGACTGCCGATGGCCACTGGACTTTCAGCTTCTGCCTGCTACATGACCTGGGCAAGGCAACACTTGAACACCTCCCTACAGTCCTGTCTATTGTCAACGGTCTCATCCTCGAACTATCCAACCTCTTCAAGGAGGTCAAGTCCTCCGAGCTTGAGCATCTTGCAGTCAAGCCCATTCCTGATGATGCTCCACCCGGCATTGGTATCCTCTACGAGTTCACAACCTAATGCCTCGTAGATTGGTGAAGCAACTTGCTGATCAAAGGCATCCATCGTCAAGCAGTTGCAGATGCGACTACTACCTTACCCTCATCCTTTAGGACCTCCTCATCTACCTCGTTGCCGTTGTCCTCCACACCGGCCACCTTTCTCCTTAGTCAGGATAGGATGGATGGTGGTCGTGGTCGGGGAAAAGGCAAGGTTTGGAGCGGATTCGGTGCAGGTGGCCAGCGAAGACGTGGAGAGGAAAGGGTTATGGTGGCATATCCTCTTCCTTGTCCTCCTCTGGCACTGTCACTTTCTCTAAATGTGGTGCAGCCGGCCACTCCGCGCCGAAGTGTCTGTCACCGCCTGACGATGCCCCTCTAACATCTGCAATGCGGACGCACTGGGTACGATCTTTTGGCGGCTCTGGGAGATCGGCCCGCGCCGCCCCATCTATTGCCAAGCCGCGGTCAACCTACATCCACCAATGCAGCAGCTTACAACACCAATGCAGTACCACCTCCACCACCTTGCCCCGAAGGATGGCCCCCAGGATTATGGGGGCATGTCTACCATGGCCCTCCCTCCGGTCCCTACACTCCTCCTGCTTGGGCCTTTCCCTCCTACCTGTCTCGGTGCCTCTCCTCCTGTATTTTCATCACCCTTGACCCGCTTGAGGACCGTTTGTTGGACGCCACCCTATCTCACGCCATCCACGAGCATCATCTCCATGATTAAGGAGGTGAGAGTGGGTGTTTGAGGTCAGATCCACTTGCATATGCGGTGGATGGGGCTTTGTCTGGTCAAACTTTCGGTCATGTTCGGGGATGCCTGCCAGTTGATGTCCGGTGGACTGAGGAGTGGTATCTTTTTTTTCTTTCCTTATTGTCTCGTTGCTTGTAGTCAACGACATTCACGGCACTCTACCATTGCAACTGTCGGTTGTGTCCCTTCCCTCTGTTCATGTGTTGGGTGGGTTCTGGATCCTCGATTCCGAGGCCACCCATCCTCGCTTGGTCCTATTGGTCTTCTTCATTTTGGTTGCATTGACTCAGGCCAACTTCTCCAAGTTCAAGGCGTCGGGGTGAGGACAGGCCAGCCGAACAGTATAAATACCTTTTACTCTGTTCATTGTAATCAACCTGTATTTTCCAGCTCTGGCTTCCAGACATCTCCAAGTCTATCTTTCCGCTGCGACTGTGCTCTCCACACACGAAGGCTAAATCTCTTGAGAGCACCCACTCTCACATATGGTATCAGAGCCAGAGCCACGCGTTGGGTGGAAGCGCTGCCGGAGCTCGCCAAACTTCAAGGAGCGAAGGCACGGACTATGCCGGACAACGTCGAGGCTGATCGAGAGGGAGATTGCTAGACCAGACTTCGAAGCCAACGCACGAGCCAACCTTTGAATTTTTTTCTGAATTTCCAGAGTGTCCACACGGCTTACCGTGTGCGCGGGGGAGAGGACGGGTGACTCCCACACACTTCAAAGATGCCAGATTCTCATCCCGGACTGTCGAATTGCTGCCGGAAAATTTTTGATTGCTGCCGGAACACTGCCAAAACTTTTCCAAAGGATCTCCAGTGGCTAAATTTCATCTTGAGCCATGGAGTAGGCCCTGCAGCAGATTGTAGAGCAGCTGGGAGCTCTCAAGTTGGAGAGCGAGCGGCTCAATCGGCAGATGGCTGACCTGCGGGACGGAACTGGCGCAACACAGGTTCGGGCGGCCTGGTCAATGAGTCTGCCGAGACCAAAGCCAAAGGCTCCGCAAGCGTTCAATTCCTCTGTTAAGGGAGCGAGCGTTCGGACCTGGTTGTTCACGATGAACAGCTACTTTGGGGCTCTTGGTCACCCTCAAGAGGACGATGCTGTGCGTGTGTCATTCGCGGTGACACTGCTACGCGGAGCAGCATTGGAGTTGTGGAGGCAGCTAAAAATGCTGGCCACTCGAGGTGGAGGTGGGAACGCAGCTGTGCAACATGCCGTGTTGTGGCAGCCAGGCGCGGGGCAACCTGAAGCTCGCACGTCAATGACATGGGAGCAGTTCGAGCAAGCCATCAAAGATCGCTTCGATCTCGTGAATGCCTCCATGGTCGCACGCAACAAGCTGAAGCAGCTGAAGCAGATCGGCTCGGTGCAGAAGTACACACGTCGTTTCTTGGCGTTGTGCTCCGAGATCAACGACATGAGCGAGCCGGAGATGGCAGACAAGTACCATGACAGCTTGAAGGCAGAATTTCAGCGCACGCTGGCACTATGTGAAATCACGGAGTTCCATGCGATGGAGGCTACTGCTGAGTGCATTAACGCTTTGCGCTACCATCGAGGGGGCTTCCGCGAAAAGCAGGAGAATCTTCAGCGTCGAGCGCAGCACCAACAAATTGACCCTCTGGAGATCGGCGTAGTGTAAGGAGGCCAGCAGCAGAGCAAGCCGCGTGGTGGGAATTGTTGGATCAGTGGGACGCCTGGGCACCACAAGAAGGACTGCAAGAAGAAGCAACAGGGAAACGGCAACTAGCAGTGAGTGGCAGGCGGCCAACAGCTGGGAAAGCTTCGTTCGCATCAACGAACACCAGCCCCAAAAGTTCTTCAACAACTAGGGAGCTACCGAGTGTATTGCTGCAGAGCGAAGGAAGCGGGAGCGTTCCGGGTATCCTCCTGAAAGCCAAAATTCTATCGGTTGTTTTTGCAGATGGCGAGGGGCGCCAGACTCGCCGGAAGATCAAAGCATTACTGGATTGCGACGCGTCACACTCATTCTTCAACAACGAGCTTGCAAAGAGGTTGGGGCTTGCACGGCTACCAGGGAAGCCAACTACGGCCAAGTTAGCGCAAGGGGAGTTGGAGTGCGGAAGCCTCTGAGGATCAGTCNTCGTCCGCATCAACGAACACCAGTCCCAAAAGTTCTTCAACAACTAGGGAGCTGCCGAGTGTATTGCTGCAGAGCGAAGGAAGCGGGAGCGTTCCGGGTATCCTCCTGAAAGCCAAAATTCTATCGGTTGTTTTTGCAGATGGCGAGGGGCGCCAGACTCGCCGGAAGATCAAAGCATTACTGGATTGCGACGCGTCACACTCATTCTTCAACAACGAGCTTGCAAAGAGGTTGGGGCTTGCACGGCTACCAGGGAAGCCAACTACGGCCAAGTTAGCGCAAGGGGAGTTGGAGTGCGGAAGCCTCTGAGGATCAGTCTAGGCAAGCTGTCGTGCGATGTGAACTTTTGCACGTACCCGATGGCCACCTACAACGCCATTTTGGGGCGTGACTGGCTGCACCGGTAGAATCCTGCTGTGGATTGGGTGCGCATCCAGGTGAAAGTGAAGAAATGCGGGGAGCAAATCGTTTTGCCATTGTGGGCAGAGTAGGACTCCAAGGCAGGCAAAGTGCCGCAGTTGAGTTACGTGCAGCTGAAGCACTGTCAGCGCAAGGGGGACCAAGTGTACCTTGTATGGGTGCGCCAACAGGCAGCAAATGAAGAGGTGGAAGTGCTGGTAGCAGAGGCAAAGCAACAAAAGGGCGAGCAGCAGAAAACACCTACAGCACAGCTGTCAGAAGACATAAAGGGAGTGTTAGACGGTTACGGTGACATGTTTCCTGCTGGGCTGCCAAAGGATTTACCATCGAAGCGGGACATCGACCATAAGATTGATCTGGTTTCGGGAGCAACTCCAACGGTGCGGGCTGCTTATCGCATGAGCGACAACGAGCTGGGTGAGCTGAAGAAGCAGTTGGAGGAGCTGACGGAGCAGAGGTTCATCAGACCGTCGGTGTCACCCTATGCTGCACCGGTCCTCTTTGTGAAGAGAAAGACAGGGGAGCTGCGGATGTGCGTGGACTATCGCGCACTGAACAACATAACGATCAAGAATCGGTACCCGCTGCCAAGTGTCAAGGAGTTGTTTGACTAGCTGAGGGGAGCGTAGTACCTCAACAAGATTGACTTGCGCTCGGGATACCATCAGATCCGGATTGGGGAGCGGGATGTGGAGAAAACGGCTTTTTGGATGCGGTACGGCCATTTCGAGTACCTTGTGATGCCGTTTGGGTTGACTAACGCTCCTGCAATGTTCATGAGCCTCATGAACAGGATCTTCCACCCTCACTTGGACCAGTTCGTAGTGGTGTTCCTCGACGACATCCTTATCTACTTCTGAACTCTAGAAGAGCATCAGCAACACCTTTGGCAGGTTCTGGACATTTTTCGGAAAGAGAAGTTGTTTACGAAGCTCTCCAAGTGTGAGTTCGAGAAGCGAGAGGTGGAGTTCCTCGGGCACATCGTGAGTGGCAAGGGCCTCCGAATGGACCCAACGAAGGTGGAAGCAGTGAAGCAGTGGCCGACACTGAAGTGCGTGCGTGACATCCAGGTCTTCTTGGGGTTTGTCAACTACTACCGGAAATTTGTCTGAGGGTACACAGAGAAGGGTGCACCGCTGACTCAGCTGCTGAGGAAGGATCAGCATTGGGAATGGGACGATCAGGAGCATACGAGCTTTCAGGAGCTCAAGGTTGCAATGTGTGACGCTCCGGTTCTGGTGCATCCGGATTCATCCAAAGAGTACGTCATGGCGATGGACCCAAGCGACTATGCCATGATGGCGGTGCTGATGTAGGATCACAGAAAAGGGCCGCAGCCGATTGCATATGCATCTCGCAAGTTGTAAGGGGCGGAGCTGAACTACGCAATCCATGAGAAGGAGATGCTGGCGGTGATCCATGCGTTCAAGCACTGGAGGTGCTACCTTGAGTCGCGACGTTGTGTGGTCTTCACGGATCACTAGGCCCTGAAATACTTGAAGACGCAGCTGAATCTTAGTCGCCGACAGACTCGTTGGATGGAGTTCTTGGAAGGGAGTTTTGACTACAAGATCCGGTACAAGCTTGGGAAGGTGAACCCGACAGATCCTCTGTCGCGGAGGCTGAATTTAAGCCTCAATGCCATCTGAGTGCTATGGGATCTCCAGTCATGCATAGCCTGTTCAAGCACGGCTATGGCGTGGACAATGAGTTTATAGGTGGTGCACTGAAAGACGCCACGTGGTATGGAGTATATTGGCGAAGGGGGTAGGAGCGGAGGGTTGTCGTGCCGGACTATGCGCCATTGAAGGAGTTGTTGCTGGAGGAGGCGCATGACACCCATTACTCGGGTCACTTCGGCTTCGACAAGACGCTCAAAGCCTTTGCATGCCAATATTGGTGGTCGTCAATGGCAACTGATTGCAAGAGGTTTGTTAGCAACTGCGATGTGTGCCAATGCATCAAGGCGCGGAGGACCAAGCCACCAGGGGAGCTGCAACCATTGCCTGTACGAGAGAGGCCATGGACAGACATCTCGCTTGACTTCATTGGCAGGTTGCATGTGAAGCTGCAAGACAACAACACAGTGTTGGTGGTGGTGGATCGGTTTTCCAAGATGGCACATTTCATCGCATGTCCTGAGAGCATCACAGCTGCCGGGACAGCTCAACTCCTCATTCATGTCATCAAGCTGCATGGAGTGCCACAGTCGGTGGTCTCAGATCGCGATCCACGCTTCACTTTGCAATTCTGGAGAGATCTCATGGAGAATCTGGGCACGCGGGTGCAACTGATCACGGCATACCACCCACAGAGCGATGGGCAGACGGAGTGCACGAACTAAACATTGGAGCAGCTGCTGCGCAGCATGGTCCCATCGGATGGAGAGGGTTGGGAGGAGAAGCTCGGAGTGGCAGAGTTTGCCTACAACTCAGCGATGTCAGCATCAACAGGGAAGTCACCGTTTGAGGTGGTCTATGGCCACCAGCCACTGAGCCCAACCGCCCTTGCTACGGCAACATCTCTTCCGGCTGTGCAACAGATTGCTGAAGGGTTTGCCACCACTTGGGACGTGGGGCGGCAACAACTGTTGAAGGCACAAAAGCAGCAGAAGCAACAAGCTGATAAGCATCGCTCCGTGGAGGAGTTCCAAGTGGGAGATCAGGTGATGTTGCACTGTGCTAACCTGTAGCTGATGGGAGTCGGGAGTCCCAAGTTGAAACCGCAATGGGTGGGTCCGTTCCGCATTCTGGAGAAGCGGTCGGCCGTATCATACAAGCTGGAGCTGCCAGCTCACTACACCATCCATCCGGTGTTCCACATCTCCCTGCTTCTTGCCTATCGCGACCCCAACACCTTCTTTTAGGGTTGTGGGACAGCTCCACCTCCTACTGTCTAGGTTGAAGGAAGTGAAGAGTTTGAGGTGGAGAAGATTCTGGCAGACCGCGAGAGGGGACGACGGTGTGAGTTTCTGGTGTAGTGGAAGGGGTACCTGGCGGAGCACAACTCTTGGGAGCCAAAGGCAAACTTCCACGTTGGGGGTACCAACACTGTTCTCCAGGAGTACCTCAGGCGCGCCGGGACGTCGCGCCTCCGACGGGGGGCGGGGGGTTAATGTAACGATGCGTCCTTTTTTTCTGGCATACTTGGGGGCCTACCCGGGTTTTGGGGGCACTCGGGGTGTTTTGCGTTCTTCGAAAATACGCCCAGAGGTCCGGTTCGACCCCGACGGCCCGCAACAGCGAGGAGGAGGAGCGGATGAGGAGTGCGCGAGCGAGCGAGCGAACAAGCACCGAAGTGGGAGTGACGTCGGCGCCCAGGTGCTGTTTCGCGCAAACCTCACGAGGCGTTCCGAACACGCCACATGAGGGTGGTGGTCTCCCATCTCGACGAATAGCGTGAGGAGCACACTATCCGTCGAGGGGTCTGCTCCGGAGAAGCTCTCGGCAACGGACGCGGTCAACAAGAGAGCCCGTAACGGTAACTACAACCTTGCGACGGTCGTAGTACCACCAGTGGCGTGTCTACCACGGTGACCACACCTACCGCCGGGAGGCATACGGGAGCAACGAGGCGGCTCGCCGAGAAAGAGGAGAGACCATCGATCTCTACGATCGACAGCCCTAGAGGTCTCGCACTAGGCACCAAGTCCAGGTGCAAGAAATGCACTAGGTCTAGGAGCAAGTAGCTTGCTACAGTAAGCTAAGATAGCAGTAGGCAAGGGCGAGGACAGGCCGGCCGAACAATATAAACACCTTGTACTCTGTTCATTGTAATTAACCTGCATTTTCTAGCTCTGGCTTCTAGACATCTCCAAGTCTATCTCGCCGCTGTGACTCTGCTCTCCACACACCAAGGCTAGATCTCCAGAGAGCACCCACTCTCACACCCTCCCTCTCCCCCTTTAGCGTGGCACTGACAGGGAGGTGAGGGACGGGAGTCTTTGTCCCCCCCCCCATATTGCCCATGGCGCCAAAGGGAAGGAGAGGGACAGGAGATCCTCTTCCCCCCCCCTCTTCCATGGCGCCGGCGGCGCCAAGGGGGGCTTGTGAGGGGAGAGCTTTCTCCCCCCCCCATCGTTCATGGCGCCGACTGCGCCAAAGGGGGCAGATGAGGGGAGACTCTCCCCCCGCCCTCGTTTATGGCACCAACGACGTCAATGGGG
>SZWC01001947.1:24066-35715 GCA_023375785.1 Penium margaritaceum | reverse complement strand
AGAGAGAGAGAGAGAGAGAGAGAGAGAGAGAGGGAGAGAGAGAGAGAGAGAGAGAGAGAGAGAGGGAGAGAGAGAGAGAGAGAGAGAGAGAGAGAGAGAGAGAGAGAGAGAGAGAGAGAGAGAGAGAGAGAGAGAGAGAGAGAGAGAGAGAGAGAGAGTTACAAGCACACATACCTTTTTTGAGCTTTTCATACTTGTTCATGTACAAAGAAACAATTACTCGCATACAGTACACATGAAGCTTACTTGTGCCTTTTTTCTTAAGAGAAGGCGAGTGTGGCTTCTTGGGGTTGTGTTGAATATATCATGATTTTGATACGATTTTAAAAGGAATAAATGATCCAAATATGTGGATACTTCATTACTTTTTTTGTTTTATGATGAAAGTAGAAATGCCACAAAGAGAATGTTACATAGTGACATGCAAAACAAGGTGAAATTAGGAGCTGTCTCCTTGAGTAGGAAAAGCATTGCTGATAATGAAAATTTGGAAAACGTTTTAAGTTATGTATTGCCTTTGAAGAATGCGGGTTTTGCTAACCTTGAAACCTGCATGCCGTATAATTTGTTTTTTTCAAGGAGTGTGTTCGGTTGTTGTCGTCGGCTTTTGCAAGGACACTTTGTAGCTTCAGATTTGCTCTTGTTTTGAGATGGCTGGAGGTCGTGAAACAATTATGTGATTGCACCGAAGTAGACCCTGTGCTGTAGTTTTGGTTCAAGGAAGATATGTTTTGGTAGGATAAATTGGCAAAATAATCCTGGTTGCCTCTATGTCCTCATACGAGGTGTTGTGCTCCTATTCACATCGAAGATTCGAACCTACCCGGTTCCTGGCCTACCGGAGAGGCAACCCTGGCTGCGGTGGTCGATGTTTTACGCCGACCTTAACGGCTGGACAGGATTCTTTGACGCCCCGATAATCCAGGCCGTCAGAGCTCGAGAATACATCGAAATATTTGTTTCCGCGTTACTGGCCTCACTAGGTTTGCAATAGTGACGATGGTTTGGTATTAGGAGCTGTTTTGTCTTGCATTACCAATGCTAAAACTCCTGTGTGAACTTAATGCAAAGAAACATGAGAAAACATTGTTTTTCCAATTCCCACGCCGCTCGCAATGTCGCCGTTAGGGCGGCTTACAACGTAGGGCCTTAACATCAGGTCGGAGTAATCTACTGACCAGATGGACCGGAGGACGAAACGGGCGGTCATCGCTGGCCGTCACATGTTTCGGATGTAGTTTCTTCGATCAGGAGCTTCCCAGACCTACCTGTCCTCCACGTCGCCGAATATCGTAGCGGCTGATCAGGTCGTCGCTTCGCATAAGTTTGCCCAGTTTGGTATTTATTCATGCGGCATGAATGAAGCTTTTGGAAAATCCTATGTGGCTTCCTACACCTTTTGTTTTTAATCGCGTTTTGCTCATGCCGTCTCCTCGGACGCGTTTGCCTCTCATTGGGTCGTGTCCAGGAGATTTTCCGTTAGGTTCGGTTGTCGATGGGCTCGATCCACAAACTGTCATCGAACCGTCGCAACCTAGGTCGATTGTGTGGCAATCTGAACGACCTCGTTCTATCGTCCGATCGGTGTCCATGGAACAATTGACCGAGGTTTGTGTTGTTTTCTAGAAAACGATGCATATTTGAAGCCACATAGGTCCTTCATTTCATATTCATTCTCGCCCGTCATCAGATCGATGGATAAACCTGACGTGTTTCCACATCGAGGAAAATTTGTCCTGCCGGGAAGGGAGGAGGCCACCTGCAGATCACAGCCTCCTGGTCAGAGATTGAAAAATCCGGACTGCAAAGTGAGCAGCCGTTCGTGATCGAAGGTTTTCTCCTGGAAAACGCTCAACGAGGAGACCTTCTTGGCGTTCATCCTGCAACTGTTCACATTGCATGCTGGCTGGTTTTGTTTTGACGGAACGAGATGAACCTGAGAAGGTCATAAAAACTTTTTGTCCGGAAAGCACCCTTCCAGGAATTCCGCAGCCTGCCCGTTACGAAACACTTTTCTTTAAAGTGCCACATTGTACAATATCTGCAACAGTTACCGTCATGTCTCCACCTAAGTAACTATGGATATTACACTAACTGGAACGTTGATCGTGCTAAAGGATCAGGTGCACAATGTAACACAAATCGATGAAATGGGAAAAGAGGAAAATTTAAACTATGGAAGTGTGTGAACTTGAAAAAAAATAGCCAGACGTATTTAATATGAATATATGATAACAAGAAACAGAATGAAGCATATCTCACGTCTTTGACTCTCGATTTGTGGAACACATAAAACGCTACATTTTGAGTGATTCATTTGAAGCTCTCCATAACGAACTCAATTTTTTATGATGATTGGCGACAAATACAGTAGTTCCAACTCTATGAAGAAGTTGACCATGGACAATATCGAATAATCCATACCGTTCTCTGTAATCCTGTTGATTCTTTGACAAAGTGGTCAAATGTAACAAATTATAAAACATCAAGATGGAACAAGTTGAGTCAAGTGGTCATGATGTTCTTGGAAAATCCACATGAAAATCGATGTGTAATAGGTGGTCACTGTAATGAAAGAAATGCCCCTTCACAAAGTTTCAAGGCCTATGAATTCCTAAGACAAGAAAACTCCAGAAATTCTAGTTGTGAAATGCTTGCGCATTAAAAAGTTTAAGCTTGTAACGCCACTTGTAGCCACCAAGAAGATGATCAATGTCGTTGTGGCCGTAGCGTTCATAATTATAACCCGAAACACAATAGTTGTGTTCAAGTCCAAGGGTGCCCTTGATGACATACTCTAAATCTCTTTCTACTTGAGTGAATTACGAAGGAGTGATACCACCACCAAGAAATTTCATATTGGGGTCCCTATAATGCTCGAGTTTTTCTTCATGTAAAATCAAGAGAATCACCATGGTTTAGGTAGGTGAAGGTAAACAAAAACTATGGTCTAGAGCATCATATACATCCTGATTCATGTCAGGGAATTTCACCAATATCATTCTTCTTAAACTCCTCCTTTGTGGGAAAATCAACTTGAAAAATGCCATTTTCATTACACATAATCATTCTCTAACCTCCACGTCGACTTGTCATGTCCTTCAAACTCCTTGTAGTCCATTGCAAAAAACGTCACGAGGTAAATGTTTTGATAAGAAGGTAACAACATAAACTTGGCTCTTGAGTCTACTAGTCAACTATGAGCATCCATCAAATTAACTTTTTTAGGTTAGTACCTAATGTCATAGTCAAAGTTGGACTCAAGAAATTCGATCCATGTAATCTTCTTACCTCAGATTAAAATAAATCTTCACGTATCTATGTTACTTAGTCCTAAACAACAAATCATTGGCATTCTTCAGAGAATTGCCACCTCTTTAACCTTTTCATGACTACCCATGTCTTCTTCTTCCACAATGGCTAACTAAGTTATGTCCCGCATGTTTTCATGAAAAATATGCACCCATATAGTAGTCGTTGCCATAATTCCAGGGGAGAACGGCTTTAATCAAAACTTTATGATTTTTTGGTTTGAACGACATAATCTATTGTGGGGTCCATAAATTGCATGCTTGGAAGTAAGTTCATAAAATCTTGGGTGTTAATCAAACCACCAGCTATGATGGTTGATTTTGTTTTTGTCGTTTTTTACCTAAAGGTGTATAGCAAATCTCTTAAATGTTTAGTTAACTTCAAAGTATTCTTCCCTTGAATTTCACAAGATCAAACGACTTTGGAAGTGTTGGCAAAACGTGGGGCTTACATGAGGGTTAAAGATTTCCCTTGGTGAGTGCTTCTTCCCTTGCATTCCTATTCGATAGCTCCTCCATTACTACATTCATTTGTAACATTATATATGCACCTAAAATCTTTATTATTGGTAGTCTATTGGTTCTTCATTAACAGATTGCTACTCTGTTGGTGCATCTCATCATTTTTTATGTCATCCTTAGGAGCAAACGCAAATGAAAAGGGCTTGTCAAGCAAAAGGTGTTGGTCACAACAATTTACCTGTTGATTGTTGCCAAGTCTGATCATTTTATCAATTGTTGTTATCAGAAGGTGAACATGTTTTTGGAGTGATCGATAATTTTGGTGATTTATTACTTCAGCATGGCGCAGACGGCACTCCAATTGGAGGCTCTCACAGGATTTTACGTTTTTTTTGTGAATCTACCGAGTGCGGCTCGGCTAAGAATCTTGACGGAGATGTTCTATATTTTCTCTAAAGAGGAACCTTAAAGGTGTGAAAGGAGCTTTGTGAACAAGCATGCACATGCAGAGTGCATGTTTCCGGTAGCACTGACCTGCATAGTGTTGTACAGGCACTCAGGTCAAGAGGGGCTTTTGATGACTGAATAGGCAGCATGCACCTTGAACAAAGGCCTAAACAACATCACCTCAATCAAGCTGAAGCCCAAGCTCTTGGATCTTCATGGGTGAATCTGGTGCAAGCTTTAGGTGGATTCTGATCAATGGGCCTGATGAGGTAGCATGGCGAGATGAACCATCAGCATAAGAAGGCCTGATGAACAAGCAACCTTCAGGTGAAGTTTCACCTCAAGACCTGATGAAGCTTCCTAAAGGAGGAAGCTTCCCCCTAGGGCAGCTTAGGTATCAGTAAGAGCCCAGGACTGAAGGAAGATTCCATTGGATTGAGGCTTCTCCAGCGCAAGGCAGTGGTGGTAGCAGACCTAAACAACCTGAAAGAAGCTTCTCGTTCAGGTGGTTAACTTGCCACAACCTCATGTATAAAAGGCAAAGGTTCTACCACTTCTTAGTATCCCAGTATCGCAAGTATCATCTCTCCAAGACAAAATACAAGGCTCCATGCTTTAGCACCAAAGCACCTTTAACCAAGATGCTACTGGAGTTCCTCTTAAGACCCCTATAAACCTAGCACTTGCGTGCCAATGTGGGTGGAGGACGATGTTAGTAATCCCTGTAGGATCCCTGTAAGCGCGGCAAGGCCAACCAGCCGGGGAGGAGGACACCTTGACATCTGGAAGGCCGTTCACTGTTGTGACAATGGCTGTGTCGAGACCCTTGCTCTGACGGCCTTGACGGCTTAGCAAGGCGTTGTGGCCTAGTTTAGGGTCGGGAGTTATGTCAGAGCACAATGTTGATCTTTTTGCATAGCTGTTGTTCCTTGTACAATACTTCTACTCCTAACAAGATTCAACTCCATAATTCTTGCTTCCGTTAGTTTCTCAACAAAGTGTACAAGGCATGCTTGATGGCCATGAAAGATCCTACGGCAACAGGGGACGGCCTTGCTGCATCAGAATACGTGGTGGCTTTGTCGTTGTAAGCTCACAAAAATCAACATATGTATCATGATAGTCGAGGTTCATCGAGGATTTGTGCAAGGTGTTTCCCCCGTGATGAATGCATGACCTTCCCGTCCAATGCCACTACGTGTTAATGGAGAGTGTGTTTCTAGCAAAACAAAGATTGGTCAGGAGGCTGAGGTTTGGATGAGAGGAAATTTTAAGGATTTGGGACTAATAGATGATTTAAATTTAGTGGTAAGTTTACTTGAATGAAAAATTTTAGATGTATGTTGCACATAAGAAAAACATAAGGGCATGAGTCGTGCGATATGTGTGACGTTGTGTTGTTAAGTTGTGGCTTAGAGGAAATGTATTGAGAAGTTTGGGTGGATTTTTGAGATCGAGGTGCGAGGACAAAAAATGAGCTCTATTGAAAATCCGTCAAAAAAATCAGAGAATGTATCATTTTTTAAGAAAGTTATGTTCATAATTCAAAACATTGGTGTAACACATGAAATTGTTTTTGAAGGAATCATTGGAGGTTGGGGCCGATGAATCGGTGTAAATAATTTAGCTTTAAAGTGGGAAGAAATATGAAAGATATAACAAAATGCCAAGTAGAAATATCATGCACTTGTGTATGCTTGGTAAATAATTATGTGTGATGGAAAATTGGCATGAAGAGTAAGAGCACATTCTCATGTAAAATCCTTGATGATTAATCTGCTTTAGAATCATAAATTCCATTTGAATTTCATAGGATACATTGATGTAATTTATAGCTTTCTCTTCATGGAAATGTTTGAAAATTTCTTCTACTTGGAGGGATTGTTTAGACATGATTGCACAAGAGTTAAATACTATAATGTATTGCCACTACATAGAAAATCAAGGCTTGAATTTCCAAACCATTTTATTGTATTTTTAAGAGAATAATATTTGAAACAATTTTCAATGCAATTGACAATGTGTATACATTTTCTTGATGGAATTGTATCCATGAAAAATGATTTGTTTTTGAAAATTGGAATGTTTTCACATGTCATTCATTCTCGGTTTTGAAGACCTTCAAGATGTATGGGAATAATAGGATATTTCTGTTTGTTTGTAAGGCCGCCTTGGAACTTGTAATATGAAGAAGATAATATCCAGATACCCCGGGTTCAGAAACCAAACTCGCCAAACCCCCCTTCGCCGAAATGTTTAGCACAGGTAGCCCTGGCTCTTATTTTTTGTTCACCAAAGCCCCTTCTTCACTTTTTTGGTCACAATAAACCCCGCGATGGCCCTCGGGGTAGATTATGCCGCTACAATATACCCCGACAGGAGGGGTATATTGCAACGTCACAATCTACCCCGTTTCCTTACTGAGCCGTCTAAGGTATTTTTAGCATTTTTCGTATTTCTCTGAACACGTCCTAAGAAACAGATGGAAAAGCCTCTTATCGTTAGGTGTCATCTTTGAATTGATGGCGTGACTGTTTTTCAACCCCCCCCCCCCCCCCCCCCCCCCCCGCATTTTTGGAAGGTCTCATTTACTTCATAAATGTTTTTCATAAAAATAGCATTTATATATTGAGAGATTACACTGAAGGCGCAAAATGGAAATGTCTGGACAATGACCACGTGTCCGACGGGGTACCTTATCACCGGCACCCTGGCTGCGGGGCGTCCTGAAATCAAAGTTTTGAATTCGGGGCTTATGGAGATCGAAAATCGGAACACGGGGTGAATGAAGCTTAAAATCCTTCGAACAGGGTGGATAGTCGTTTTGAAAATCCTGAACGGGGTACCTAGTAACTTTGCCGTAATATGAAGCCTTTTTCTGAAAATGAAGAACATGACGATGGTGTTGGTAGCTTCTTATTGAAGTAAAAATGGCTTCATTAGTATTTATTTCGCAAGGCTTGGCGAGGTGTGCTTCTGACCCTCGGGAAGGGATTGCTGCTGTTGATCTTTTCCTCCATGCCGCCGCGCCTTCGCTGTGGACAATCATAAAGTGACAAGGTACGCCGTCGGAAGCAAATCGCATTTGTGATAGCTTTTCTGTCGATGGGACAGAGCGCGGCTGCGTCACGCAGGCGCATGAAACTTGCGTGTTCCCACGGCTGTGACACGACAGGCTTTCCCGCTTCCCGTTGTCTTCCATCTGACTTAAGGTCGTGGCTGGGAAGTAATGAGTGGGAACAAGATCCAAGGCAACACAAATAATGACGTCATCGATGCTTCATACCGGAACATTCGCTGAATGAATGTGATCTAAGCAGGACCTTTACACCAACTGTCTGCCCCTCCTGTCAAGTGGTGTGGGGTTCCAAAATACACTCCGCTTAGTCTGTATTCTAATTTGAAATTTATATGCGTTGACTAATCAGTCTACCGCGCTCGCGGACGTGGGAATAGACAAAGGGGGCGTGCAATTGCATTGTTGATTCAACGGCGATGTAAGCATCGCGATGAGATCGCGGTTCGTTACAGAAATGGAGATGTTTGCATCTCATTGACGTCATTTTTGTACAGTTGAGAGCTGTGGCAAAAACCTCCTATGAGCCTTGGAGCAACAAGTAGGTTGTTTTATGATGGCCTTCTTACGTCGTACTTGCATTGCAAAAACATTGTGTTCCCTCCGTCGCGAGTTTTCCTAGCTGAAAATATGTCTTTTCGTGGCGCTGTGGCTTTGAAAAAAATGAAATATGTGTTACAATCGAAACATCCTATGTGAATGTGGATTGCTTTGGAATAATCCGGCCGTTCATTTTTTCTTAAAGTTCCAGCTCGGCTCTTAACACATTGCAATGAGATGCAACATACATGGTTGGTGGCAATTTGCGTGAAGCACTGCATCATGAACAAAAATAGGTGTCGAAAGCCTAGAATCAAAAACATCACCCCTTCATTATGGCGTTGCACTTGAACAGTAGCTCGATGAAAAAATTTCACCAACCAAAGGAAATCTTCACTTCTTGGCAATGCAAACATTAGTGACAAGAGCTGACGCATGTTTTCTACTTTTGCATTCTACTTAGCCTTGCATTTATTTCCTCCATAACGATGCTTTCATCACCAATGCAACTACACGGTCCCTAATGAGTCTAACAAATAAGTTGTCAGAAATTTTCGTCTTTCGTGGAATGTTCGTGCTACGTGAGCATGACTGATCCGTGCCCAAAATAAGACTAAGGGACCGTGCGACAAAATCGAGTTCCTAGGAACTTGTGTTCGAAAAACCAACTCCCTTGTAAGCATAGTTTTGAGTTCCTACGAACAGAGATGACATCATGAACACCACCTTATGACAATCAGAGGAACTGTTTTCACCATTCTAGATTGCTTCGGACATCCATCATCGAACAAAGTTTCAAATGCAAGCTGTAGCACGTGCCCTTCGTTTTCTCCTTAAAACCCGCCCTTGCTGGCAATGGAAATATCTGCCTGCTATCATAAGAAATGCACAAAAATGGGGCATACAAAGTCAACCATTGTAAAAGAAAACACCCGCATAAAGAAATTGCAACCGGGGCAGCCAACTAGGAACCGATAACTGGTCGTCGATTACACATAGTTCTTGGGGTTGACAGCAACCTTGAGCAAACATCGCAAACGTGTGCTCAAAAACAGTATTGAACATTATCATTCCACCACGTAGATGCGGATGGCACGTGCCGGGCAGATTTTGTATTGTTAAGGAGGGGAAATGACAACTCAAATATTGATAATAATTTGCAAATTCTCAACAAGGAACTCACTCGGGCTTGTTAGAGCTTGGTTTGGGGTGTTTGGGAGTGTTGCTAGCAACACCCCTAAGAACACCCCCATTTTGCGTTGTGACACGCTATAATCTAGGAGCAAAGCGAGTACCATGCGCGTAGATGAAGTTGTTTCCATAGAAGAGATAGCAATCATGCAAAGGTCAACTGTATTGGTTGTCCTATTTGTCGTCGAACACGAGGTCCTAGGAACTTGATTTTTTTTGCACGATCCCAAATTAGTCTTAGTCTAGGCGCCACATGCCACGTGCTGGGGTAAGTGGAGAGTTGTTTCTTAGGACATAGTAGACAAATGAATTAGTCTCAATATGAGCCCCTTGAGCAATTTTGTCCATGTTTTGGAACTAATAAGTATATTCTACGAGATGTTCCTCTCATGTACTTATTAGTCCATTGAGAAAAAAGGACAAAACTTTGCGACATCACAATCCAGGTCCTCCTTGCAATACAAACGGTAGTTAGACGAGGTATTCGGTCGACCTTGCAACAGCAAGCTAGAATCAATTTCGCATTCAAAAGTTAGATTTAAAATTATTTAGTCTTATTTCGAAACACCACATGGGTGAGACTAATAGAAGGAATGAAATACTCATCAAAACATCTCACACTGAAGCAGGGCATGGAACACTTCACCTTTCATAGACCCAAACCAAAAAATTGATCGACTGACCATGGGCTCAAACCTCGAGGTTTCTTGATACTATACATTCGTGAAATAGACTATACAACCATTTAAAACACTTGTCAATCTCTGCAATCAAATTAACTCAACCCAATCCTTTGATGAAGTTGGTAGGAGAAATAAGACGCGGGTTAGATTGGGTGGTCTTTCCACTCGCACCTTCCGAACCACGACCCTATTAGCCAGAAAATTCTTCGTTTCGTTGTCAAAGGATAACATGGCCGAAGATTACAATTATAATAGGAAATTTCACACAGGAAACCATACAGCCTACCAGTTCATGAACCAAATCTTCAATCACAGTTGATGTCTTTATAGCTATAAGTCAACAAGAACTTCATAGTGATTTTTTTGACATTTAGGCAGTTTTAGCCTCTGTATTTAACAAAGATGTCAACTGTTTTGTATCTAAGTTGAATTTGAAAACATCGTAAATGCAATTTTGTGAATGAGCTCATCGTCAGGTGCTGCTTCTTCTTCCAAAGACAATGGTCATTTGTAGTTATACACACAATACAACAATGAATATGCAGCGTCATCCCGCTAAACCCACTATAATGCTCTCCGAGAATTCTATTGGCCAATTCTTGCACCAAAAAAAAACAATAGTCACTTTTTACCATATCAATATACTTCATCCACTATTCTTGGAGCGCTTAAGATCATGTGCACAATGCCCAATTTTTGGAAGAAATACGCGCTACACTGATTAAAGGGGCAATTTTTGCACATCTGGGTACACAATGCATGTTGTTTTACGTCTGAAAGTTTTAAAAAGACAATTCATTTAGTATGAAACTGGGCAAGTGTTGAATGCCGAGAAAATAACATTAATGGTACTTTATGACAAGTGATCGTGTCTTTTGGTGTATAAAAATTGGGAGTGTGGTTTTGGTCTCATTTAACAAAAATTGTTGGATGTTTTCATACACCTTTTGTCCTCCATGTACACATCACCATCATGTGACCATGTGCAACCATGGTCATGCAATGTGCTCTTTTGCTAAGCAAGTGAAGAAATCACTGTTTCGTTAGTATAGTTAGAAAAATTTAGGTGATAGTCTAGCTATCGACTCATCACTAGCTTGTCCAGTATCCCTTTGGTTTCTTCTCAGCAACAAAGGCCGACGAACATCGTGCGTTTGTTGAGAGGACACCTTCTCATCTAAATTCCATCAACCTTATCTTTTTACTAGCTTTTGAACAATGAGAGAAGATTGGTGTCCATAAGAAGATGTTTCCTTGGAGGGTCGTCTACCACATTTCAGAGCATTCAACAAATGAAAAACTATACATCTCAAATGATATGCGGTAGTTTCTCATATATAGACACATTTTGCATTATCCAACCTCACTTTACATTTGGATGTTTACAAAACAAGCTACATTTGTACATCAATTCTAACACGACGTCTTTCAAAACCACAAAATGCATCAAGAATACATCAATATCCTCTTCATTGGCCATCGATGGTCAATGTAGTAACATACAGCAAGGTGAGGGCGTGGATTTTCTTACTTTTGAAAATTTCATACACTCAAACGGGACCAAAAAAAGGTAAAATGCAACATTTGCTACTATACCAAGTGCTCCCAACCCCCCTCTTGATGACAACTTCCTATGGTGACTCTTATATCTAACTGTGGGGATGCTCCCCAGCTTAAAAACTTTACCAATGTCATCGATACTTGCCATTGATAACGCATTTATGTAAGTATCATGGAAGAAGGACTGTATCAATTAGAATCTCACTTTAAATGTTGAAAGTGATATGTGGAGAACATAAGGAGATAAAAAGGAAAAGAAAGAGAGGTAGAAATGAACAAAGGAAGAGATTAAATGAGTGAGACAAAGAGAAAAAAGGCTAAATGAAAAAGAATATGAGAGAGAGAGAGAGAGAGAGAGAGAGAGAAAGAGAGAGAGAGA
>SZWC01001946.1:241197-253310 GCA_023375785.1 Penium margaritaceum | reverse complement strand
AGAGAGAGAGAGAGAGAGAGAGAGAGGGCGAGAGCGAGGGCAATGAAAAGGTGATGGCGATGGCGATGGCGATGGCGATGGCGATGCAATGGCGATGGCGAATGAGGGAGAGGGAGAGTGAGAGGGAGAGAGAGAGGGGGAGAAGGAGAGAGAGGCCCGGGAACAGAGGGATTGAGAAAGAAGTCTGGTTCGTCTGGATCTGGTTTAAAAAATGGCTCACTCGAAGCATATGCAAAATCTTGTCAACACAAAGCATATCGCCATCAGTTGAAGCAGCGTGCTCCGAGAGGACACTTAGTTGTCACGTGTAAACAAACCATCCGACTGCCGTCACTAGCACAGTGACAATGGGTTGCTTGCCAGCATAGCAAAGCCACGGACAGCAAGGAAAGTAGCGGAGCGGACGATCCAGCGGCGGTTCAAGATTCAAGACGCACAGCGACCTGCCACTGCGTTTTCGTCCAAGCGAATACGGGAATTGTGGAGGCGTGTTGATTTTGTACAGCGGCTGACGAAGCGTAGCTGGCAATTATTGCCTACTCGTCGTCTTCGCTCTTGAACTTGCCGGTGCCAGGGTTGATGGCGGCGATGAAGAAGAAGATGATGGAGAAGATGACGAGCGGCTCAATCTCAAACACAGGCACACCGGTCTCAATGTTCAACTGGGCAAGCGCGCCCTGGCCTGTGATGACCTCGCCGATGATGCTCGCCACAAACCCTAGCTGCGCCAACCGTCCCACGAACAGCTCGTTGGACTTGGTGAAGCCAAACAGCGGACCTGCGGTGGCGCGACACAGCACGTACGGGCAATGCGAGTTCAGATTCCAACTGAAATCCCGATTACATAGAGAGCAGATTTAAAAATTGACAGACGCGATAAGGCGGCAATTGAAAGAGCGACAGGGATCAGCAAACGGAAAGGATCAACAGTTCGGTGATGAAAACCCAAACTTACATCCGTTCCAAGCGTCAGACATTTGACGCAAACCACACCTTAGCGATGAGAGGATGAGTCGTGTTACCGCGTAGGTGTCAGAGGAGCATCATGGGAGGGTCTAGCGCAGGCGCATGCGATGCCATTGTACGGTACAATGGTACAATTTGTACCAAGAGTCGCAACCATGCGATTCCAACAGCACCTCTGTAGTGTGTAGCAGCTTCAGTGGCTCGCACCTAAATATCTACGGACTCCCATTTTTCGTGCTTGAATCATATTTCTCAATTTCTCGAGTGATAGGCAAAAACAACGCTACTTAGGAACGCACCGCTCTGGCTGAGGCCGAACGCCTCGCGGATGGAGCCGGGTGCCTTGGTGGGGAAGGGCGGCTCGTCGTCGTCCACAAACTTGCCGCGGTCGCCCAGGCCGCCGATGGCGCCGAGCAGAGTGAAGGCGATGAAGAAGAGCAGCAGCGGCTCCGCCTCGTAGATGGGGATGCCCGTCTCCAGATTCAACTGCGCCAGAATACCCTGCCCCGTCACCGCCTCACCCAGCAGCGACGCAGCGAACCCCAGCATGGCCATGCGGCCCACGAACAGCTCGTTCTCCTTCGTGAACCCGAACCCGCCAGACGTGCCGAAGATGCCATCCTCCACCTTGACCCGCGGTGTCGCTTTCGCAGCAGGTTTCGGCGCTGCCTTCTTGGGCGAGAAGATGGCCTGGATCTTGGTCTGCCGAAGACGGAGGGGCGCTATCGAGATCTGTCGCGGAGTCTGAGCCAGAGTCAGCCCGCGGACCGATGAGGAAAGGCTGCCAATGGCATTCATGGAGAGTGTTTGCGCCATGACGGATGTGAGAGACAGCAGGTGAGTCACGAAATTGAAGATGAAAGCGGCGATCGACAGAGGATGGAGTTGAATTGCTCAGTTCCGAAGACGGAGGGTGCTATATACGAGGACATGGCTCTTCCGAGCGCTTCGCTTGTGCGACAGTAAAGGGTTCGAGGGGGTGAGCGCTCCGACGGCCCCGAGTTTCGGACGGCGCGAGACCCAACCGATGAGCGTGCGGAGACGCGCGACCCGCCTCCCTCGAGGGCATCAGGCGATGCGACCGTCCGCACCGCCAGCTGGAGTCGGGGAGGGCACGAGAAGAAGCCGCACCTTGCCAGCGCCTTCCAGGAAGAGCGGAAAGAAGCTCGGTGCCACGTAGGCTACCGCACGTGAGAGAGAGTCCCGTGAGTGCGGAAAGGCCGGCACGAGCTCAGTCCACACACTTTTGCTCGGCGCTGTGCAGCTCCGCTGCCGTTGAAAGCCGATCTTTCGGTGAAGTATCTCCGCATCCGCATCTTGCCGCACTTTCGAAAACCTTCGGAACGAACTTCTTTCTTTCAAGCTTGATATACTATGATGTCTGAAAAGGCGAACACCTTGCACCCCTCAGTCTCTCGACAGGCGAACCTCAATTGTGTTGGAAATATCGATAGCTTTCAAACACTCAAAAGCAAGGGCAGGCTTCTGTTGCGAGCCAACCCCAGAAACCAGGAGGCATTTCTTCCTGTAGGACGCTAGCTCAGTCGGGTGACGACGACCACGGTACTTTCCACGGCTGATGCTTCTGGTCCAGGTCTTGGCCAGTCTGACAAAGAGCCATGTTTCTCGGGCACATGTTCAAGCTCCCTTGGATTTTCTAATAATCCGTCTAAGAAAACATGACAAAAAGGCAGTATAAGCTTTCACATGCGTCTGGCAACACTTCTGAATCTTAGAAAGTCAACTATAAGGAATCACGATGAACATAGTGCATGGGTGAACGCAAGATCCTAAAATTTAAACATTATTTATATCAAAATAATCATGTCTAATTCATGTCGTTAAAGTACAACTTTTCTCATTATCAAACGAAACATGTTTGCAACAATTATCCAAGTAGTTGTAAATTCACTCAAATTGACGAATATTTTTTGCAAGAATCTAATAATTTCTATTACTCGTGTCATTGTGTTTTAAGGAGCACCCATGGACTTTATGAGACACACTCCAACCATGAAGGTCTCAAAGAAAAAAAACGTTTCTCAAGGAAAAACATGATTTTATTATATAAAAGACTAGATTTTTTGGGATAAAGTACCACCGCAGTACTCGTTTGACACAAACCTTCTCAACCAAAACCCATGGAAGGGAAGGACTGGAACCTTCATCCCAACTCATTTTCCCTTTGAATTCCTCATGGAAGCTATGCAATTTTGTTACATTACCAGGAAAAAATCTCAAAATACTTGAACATAATACAAACATTTTCTCCTTAAAGCCTTGTGTTTCATAATAGACCGCTATAATGTGTTCTCAGGAACAAGATTGATTTCGTGTAGACAATGGTGGGTTTGCTCTATGTCAAGGAAATGAAAGACTTGGGCTTTTTATTTTTAGATTTAACATGTTAACTGATCAGTTATCCGCGAAAAACGCATGTGAAATTTTAGAGAACACGGGTATGCAACGTCAAGGTTGTCGCACTCCATCCACATCATTGATGTGTTTGCGTGTTGGTTTTATCGTGGTACTTTCATGTTGTGTGTGAGGGGGTAGCGGCCAGTGGCTGGGTGGCCCGTGGCCAGTCAAGTGAGCGATGACCAACTAGTTGGTCGTCATTCAAGTGTCGGCCAATCAATTGGAAGCCGAGAGGCCAAAAGGGATGAGGCCTATGGCTCTAAGCCTTCGAGCCCATTCTCCCATCCTCGCCATCCTGAGCATACGAGGAAAAGGGGGGGTAGGTAGGAAGATAATGCGTGCATTTGTGTGTGTGTGTGTGTGTGTGTGTGTGTTAGAGAGAGAGAGAGAGAGAGAGAGAGAGAGAGAGAGAGAGAGAGAGAGAGGGGGGGGGAGGGAGGGGGGAGAAGGGGTGAAAATTTGAGTGCAAGAGAAGAGAGAGGTCTGATAGAGAGATGTCAACCACTCTTCCGTAACAAGCGGACAGGGTGGAGGCCACCCACCCCCACCCTCTCTCTCCTCACAAGCTTCGACAATTATCCAAGTGGGTGGATTTTCGAGGGATTGTAACGGCACTATGCTATTTTGCAACACATCGTGAGGCCAAAAAAAATCCCAAAAATGCGTATGAATGGTAGCCTAAACCATTTCGGCTAAGAATAGATACATGAAGAACAGATGCGGTCATCATAGGGCAAAGATGGATACATGCATAACGAATCTAATCATCCCACGTCATAGTGCCACGTGGAACAAGACCTGAGTGCTGTTGAAAGGGTGGAGGGGTGTTGACGTGATGAAACATCCATCGTGGCACTCCTCTTGCGTAGATTCCAGCCAACGGGGAAATTTTGATGTACCGTACTCCTGCATAAATTCGTAGCACTTACTATGAAGGAATTTATTTTCGGATTTTTTCAACCATTCAGGACCAAGTTATGGGCCTATCTCGAATTTGCCCTAACAAGGACCTGCACTAGTAAATTCGAATCAACCCGTTCGACCCCTCGCAGCCGCGTAGCAAGATTTGGCTGTTCGAGTTCGGAGTCCCGAACTCGAACAGCCAAATCTATGGCACACGTCGCTTGCCCGTATCGACGGGCGAGCGGCGTTGCCGTCGTGCTCTCCCATCGGCGCCTCGGTTTGCTCTCCCTCTAAGCACATGGGCAGCCTTGTGCGACTCGGCAGCGATGGGAGCCCAATCCCGTCGCTGCCGAGTCGCCCAAGTGTGCCCAAAAGGCACTTGTATGCACACTACAGCTCACTTTGCAACCTGTACTCCCTGTCGCCATGGCAAACACACTCACAGCCTACTTTGACCGTGTCACCCGCGAGGAGCGTTTCGCGAACGTTGAAGCGGACTTCGGCGGCCTTCCTCCGCGTGTAACCATACCGAAGCGCCCAGTTGGGCGACCGCGAAAGCGACCTCCCCATGCCGCTATTCTTGGCTCGGCGTCCCGCCCCATTGTCCTCCATGGCCAGTCAACAAGTGCTGGCCGTAGCACCAACACCTCCGCATCCGTGACCCCCGGCCGCTCACCCATGGCCGCCGGCTCTTCTACACCCTTGGGCTCTTCTACACCCTCCGGCTCTTCTACACCCGCCAACTCTTCTATGAAAAAGCACGGGGGGTACACGAATTGGATAGGCCGCGGCCATTACCACCGCATCCACGAGGCCGTGGTGAAGACGAGCAACATCAACGCGGCCGTCAAGCATCTCCAACGTGTTTGGTGCGGTCCGGGCGGGTTTTGTCCCTATGACAAGCTCGCGCCGTCGACACTCTATGGGTGGTACGCACGTGGGACGAAAACGCCGCTTCCTCACATTCTTGACGCGGTGCGCAAGGCTCCTATGGAGCCGATCCTAGACGGTACCCCGGACGCATCCTTGCCGCCCGGGATGCGTGGACGACGAGGGTTCCGCGAGCGGCAACCGACGGCATGCGCGGCCGCCATTGAAGAGTTGTCGCGCTTGAGGGCATTGGTGTGCCCATTTTCTCGCTTACGGCGCAGCCGGTCCTCCGCAGCATCGTGGAGGACTACTGTCCCGAAGAACTCCGAGAAAACGGTGGTGTCATCTCCTTTGGGAAAACTTGGGTCCACGAGTTCATGGAAAAGGACCTCGGGTGGTCGTGGCGCACACGGACGACGACAGCGCATAAGCTTCCTATCAACTGGGAGACCCGAGTTCGTGAGTTGATGGTCCGGCTAGCCGGACTTGTGGCGGCCTACAAGATGTCATCCGCATTCATCGTGAACGCGGACCACACCGGCATCATGGTCGTGCCGTCGCGTGGCAAGACNGTCGTGGCGCACACGGACGACGACAGCGCAGAAGCTTCCTATCAACTGGGAGACCCGAGTTTGTGAGTTGATGGTCCTGCTAGCCGGACTTGTGGCAGCCTACAAGATGTCATCCGCATTCATCGTGAACGCGGACCACACCGGCATCATGGTCGTGCCGTCGCGTGGCAAGACGTGGGCTCCAATGGGGAGCAAGGATGTGGCCATTGTTGGCGCCGATGACAAGCGACAATTCACCGCCGTTGTTGCCTCCGTAATGGACGGCGACATGCTCCCAATGCAGGTAAGCATGCCGCCCCTAGTCACGCCTCTTTTCTGTCATGCATCATTGTGGAGTGTCTCCGCTCACATCTCCTTTCTCCATTCTTAATGCGCAGGTCATTTTTGCCGTGAGCACGAAGAATGTCCAGCCCGCTTGTGCTGCGACGGACGACGCCAAGAGGCATGGGTGGCATTTGACGCAAACCCAAAATCATTGGGCTTCCGAGCTTACGACACGTGACTGGTTTCGGCACGTGCTCAACCCTTGGTACCGGAAGAAGTGTGCCTCGTTGGACAAGGTCGCCGGATCCGAGGGTTGCATGGTCTTGCTCGATGCATGGCGGGAGAAATGTACCGAGGCTCTTCGTGATTGGCTCACGGAGACCTTTCCCTACGTCGTGCCCGTGTACATCCCCGCAGGTTGCACATCCAAGGTGCAACCCGCGGATGTCGGGCTCCAACGCCCGTTTAAAGCCTACATCACCGAGCGCTTTTCACAATGGATGACCACGGAGTCGAAGGAAAATGAGCGCTTCTGCTTCCCCTTGAAGAAGACGAAGGAGAATCTCATGCAGTGGATGCTAGAGTCGTGGATGCGTTTGAGGGAGACGAGGGAGACGGTGACCTCAACATGGACGAGATGCGGCTATGACACCATCTTTGACCAAGACATGCAATTCTTGGCATTGCAACAGTGCGTGGGACGAGGACGGTTCCTCACGGACTCTGAACTCCCAGAAGATGATGAGCATTTGGGATTGTAGGCTAGCATTCGATGTTTTGTGTGTGTGTGTGTTCAAGTTCTAAGTCATCCGTGGTTTCCTTGCACGTCTCCCTCCCTTGTCTCTCCATCCATTTGCGAGCTTTGCATAAGAATGGAAGTGTGCAATGGCGGACTGAGATGCATGGCGGTGTTGCGCGCGTGATGTCCATGGCGGGTGTGCACCAATCCATGGCGCAAGCACCCGCTGTGGTCTCTGTTTCTGTCGCAAGCAGGTGACCTTACCTCAGGCCCTGCCGGCCCGCCGTCGCGTGATCGCGTAACGATCGCGCCACGGCGGGCCGGCAGGGCCGTCGCTATTTTCGGCCCGACAAAAATCGACGGGAGTCGAACCGGAACTTTTCCGGAATTAATCGAAGGAGAGAGAAAAAATTATGGGCCGTTCTCAAACTGGTCAGAACATAATTTCAGACCGGTCCCGAATTAAAAATAATTAGTTATGTTCGGAATTTAGGCGGGAGTAGGGTAAAGGCAAACTTGACTCTAGCCCAAATGTTTTGATGCAAACTCTAGCCCCTCCAAACATGAGCCTTGAGTGTTCGAAGTGCATGATAGATATTGAAAGACCATGTGTACGTGAAAGGCTGGCCTCAACGCTTTATAAACATATGCTAAACATCATGGAACATGCCTTCTGAACAGGAAATTGGCACCAACACAGCAAGAATTGGTCAAATTTTCAAGTTGCGCAACTTTGATAACCAGAAAATATGTATGAAAGGACGAGTTTTTCTCACCTCAAGGTGGTGAGATAAGAACGGTTAAGCGTCCCGAAGACTCAAAGTATCCGAGCATCTCTTCCAAAAGAAGTCATTGCCAATTGCTCGAGAGTGATGCATAGATGGAAAGCCTTCTAATGAGCTTTGGATGTTGGTATGCGATGGCTATTACTTGAAAGAGTTGGATAAAATAATTAGTCCATGTAGGCCTTAAGGAGAAGCAGTCACATCTTCAAAGTGGAGTATAACCTCAACACCTAGAGCTCTTAGAAATCATTCTCCATGCTTGCATTATTCTCCTAATTTTCCTAAGCAACTTCTAGCTATACAATATCTTACTATGAGATACATTTAGGATGTGAGGTTGTTTTTCCTTCAAACCCATAATTCGGCTATTATCAAGAGTGCTAATATCTTGTTGTGCCAAGTTAGGATGTCGTATATATTTTAAAACGAAGATGATTTGTAGAGCCAACGAGGTTCCGTAAAGAATGGAGCCATTGGTTTAAAGTTTGCGTACATTTACCATAGTTGTAACCTTGAGTGACTGTACCATGGAGAAGAAAATGGGTATGGCGAGAAGATAGAAGGATACACCACAAAAAATTAGAATAGAGGGAGGGCATGGACTGAGAGTACTTGTTACTCACCCTTTAACACACGTAATTATTTCTATTGTTTCGTGATGTTGTGAGCACAACTCAGGTATGTTTTCTTGTCTCTCGTAAATCATTCTTTCTATTTGTCTCTGCATTGGGACATCGTAGTACTACAAGTCACATATTAAGAAAATACATTCCCAAATGAAGGGGTTGTATTGCCCATACTAGCACAGTGATTGGAAACATGTCATATCATAGGTTTGTGCTGTCCACGACGAACTTCACAAGATATAGATGTACAAAATGATTGGTCCCTCCACAACGACATACAATATTAGCCCAGTATGTATCTCACTTTCTAATGGCATCATAATGTGGAAAAAATCTCCCTTGTGGGTTTTGAGGAATGTTCTAGCTCACAAAATCATGCACATAAAAGTTGCTCGAGGAAGGGCTATGATGGAAATTTGTAGGGACAGGGGGTATATCCTGCACCAGATTATACAGAGGCTGAATTGAGCCATTCCGGTAATAATAGAAGTAGAGAGACACGCTTCCAACTCCCTCCCTATCCATCTCTTAATGCAAGATTTTGTTTACTTTGAGTTGATCGGATTTGGTGCCTTGTGCAAAGTTGCACTTAGCCCGTGATACACATTCAAAGATGGACAGCAACTAAGAGAACCTCACTAGATGGTGCTCTTTGCCAACTTGTGTACTTTGCCATGGGAAAAACTCTGGCCTTAGCTCTAGCCCTCCATCTTCAGCTTCCCTATGTTGGTAAAGATGGGGCCTCTTTATGCAAAGTGGAGTAGCCATGAAGAATAACCCCTAATGTAGAAGTTGAACTGAATTTAGAACAACTCCAAGTGTTAGGACCTGTCTTGATGGAGAGAAATTTATTGTTAAAGAGCTAGAAGAGTCGAGCTTCTTGAGTACTCTATATTCTTGAGGCTAGTGATGCAAGCAAATGGGTTTGAACCCCTTTTATGATGTAAGGATGTACCTCTTTGTGATGTAGTACACTAGAAGGTGGATTTTTGTTGAAGCTCCCTGTTGATGTAGCGAAGAGGGACTTATGAAGGTACAGTTATGCCTTGGTAGTGGCTTGGGTAATGGGAGCCAAAAAAGGACCTCTGCGAAGGACATTCCCGTGTTTTTGTGCTTGAGCACAAATCTCGAAGATGGTAAATGAGTCCGAAATAGTCACTCCAAAATTATACACATTCATGAGGAACTTGATCACTGAGTTGCAAATTGAGGGTCAATGTTCCAGCACTCCCCCTCATGGATGAAAGGTGAATGTGTGGTTGACGAGGAAATTAAGAGGTTACAAGATGAGGAACCAAGAGGGTGAAACTGCTTCAATATTGTTTACATTGTTTGTGACCAAGGGCAGTTTTGACGAGGCCTGAAGTTTTCTCCACCCTTTGGTGGTTGAAGTGGTTTCAATCATAAAAATTTTGCAAAGGAGACAATACCATCGATTCTTTTTTCTGTCAAAATCAGAAGTGAAATAGCCAAGAGTTGTAAGGTTGAATCTTGGGCTGCTTTTGTGACTAAGAGGTTAATTGCTCCCCATTGGCCTTCAAGGAATAAATTCAGGTTACATTTGTATTTTGTCATCAAAGTCGTTTTGTAACGGATTCGATGGAATCCTTGGCCGACTAAGCCAAAACCACGGTGCTTGAGGGTCTCTGACCCTCAAGCCATCCCGTCTCACCGCCCACAGTCCCAGGTGACCCCGCTTGAGCCACATGGCTCCTTCGACCGGTCAGCGTGGCACTGCCACGCTACACCCCCCCGCTAGGAGTGAGAGTTGCCTTAGCATCTCCGGTAATCCCAACGTGGGATTCGAGCCCTGGAGCTCTGATGCCAATGTAACGGATTCGACGGAATCCTTGGCCGACTAGGTCAAAACCGCGGCGCTTCAGGGTCTCAAAACCTCAAGCCATCCCATCTCACCGCCCACAGTCCCAGGTGACCTCGCTCGAGCGACATGGCTCCTTCGACCGGTCAACGTGGCACTGCCACGCTACATGGTTTTTGCTTCATTCTTAGCGTATCCAAATTGTGCATGAGTGTACAAACTGTGAACCGGGTCCATGTCATGCCGGTTTGATTCGCTGAACGGGGCATGGCCACATGTGCTGGCCGGCGTAAGCTATTGGTTGACGTGCCCTTCTAGGCATGTCAACCAATAGCTTGCAACAAGACATTACACGAGGCTCGCCCGAGCCTCACAAAATGGCTCACTCTGTTGGGTGAGAGTTGGGTACTGTTCATAGTTGTACACCTCCTCGGCCACCAACTCTCCGCGTGTTCTGGAGATAGTTGGTGGCCGAGGAGGTCACAACTAAAACTCCCCGCCAAACGTTTTTCTTACCTCGCACTTTCCTTTATTGTTCATTTCACAAGAACTTGAAACCAAGTTCAGTGAACTGGGTTTGAAAACGTACCCAGTGTGGCAATCTGTTTTTTTCCACGGGGTATCTTTTGGTCGTCGAAGAATAATTACAACATGGATGTACTGTTTTGTACACAAACAAAGTAAGGAAGCTTACTTTGTTCGTACGGAAAAAAAAACCAGGCTCTGCCACTTGTTGACAAAAATAAGAGCCTATCCACTTTGTTTCTGTTTAAAATCCATTTTACAGCTGAAGAAAGTATGTGTCTCTTTTGTATAGAAAACGATTGATATCATCTCTTCGGAAGAAAATTCTTACAATGTTGTTTCACGATTTCCATGATCACGTGGGATATAATTGTTGTACAACAAGGGTACTTGCTCATGTCTCACTCGGTGGAGCTCGAAAATGATCTTCAAGCTATGAGTCAGTTCTGGTGCTCGAAACGTGCTGTTTCAACTTTTGAAAAAGGAACATAGAAACTGTCTAAGATGGAGGATTTTATATTGCTTCGGATGCAACCGATAGTTTATGCTAGTCTTGTACAAGTTGCGAGGCTTCTCATACTTGTACATCTTGGTGTTTGGGTCTATAAAAAGCACCACCAAGAACATTGTGATGTTGGAGTATGCCCGGTGAGTGCTGTTGAATGTTGAGAATAGCGGAATTTCGAGAGATGTAGTTATCGCAGTTGTACTTAAAGATGTGATGTCCTCCCCCTAGATCTAGAATATAACTCCTTAAAAATGATAAATCCGGTACTCAGATGATGAAAGACAGATTTAATGAAGGTGTTGCATGCCAATCTTGTGCTTGATGAGACATGAGACATGAGACATGCCTCATTGGTGGAGTCTGTTGGGTGATAGGTACAAAGAATATTACTCCATGCTTCATTTGCAACAAGTGGATGATCTTTGTACATATGAAAATCATGCTGAATTTTGGGCACCAAACACTTGGTATAAAAAATGTAGGCTATGAACGTGAGGTCACCAAACACAGTTGTGGCCTACAGACTTGATGTTACATTTGGTTTCTTAGACTATTCCATTTCCAAATCTCCACAAGTTATGAGTTTTGGTGAAGACCTCGGAGTTATATAGCCAGTGAGATAATTTAGTAACGTCAAACTTATCCACATGTTCTGTTTTGGTCAACTAGGCTGTTGAAAGTACTACATGTTCTCTATGATTCAAAGGAATTGCTTTGGTTGTAGGAGACGTGCTCTTGGTCCTGCCCTTGGAGAAACAATCAGGGAAGGCACTGGTGTTTGTAAATGTGTAATTCCACATCCCAGTGCTGAGGATGTAGTATTGGTATGAGCATGATCCGCACCTTCCCTAAGTTTCAATCTGGTAATTAATTGGTCCATCTCAGGTTGAGAGCCCTTTGCAAGTGCTGCTTCATGCTGAACAAGTTCTAATACACAAAGTCCAAAAAAGGACAGTACTATGTACTTACATTATCCGATTTCTATCTGAAATATGATGATGAATTGAGAGAGAGAGAGAGAGAGAGAGAGAGAGATAGAGGAAGATAATGGTGAAAAGGGAATGTAGCGTGGCAGTGCCATGCCGACCGATCAAAGGAGCCACGTGGCTCGAGCGGGG
>SZWC01001946.1:189380-223973 GCA_023375785.1 Penium margaritaceum | reverse complement strand
TTGAATGTTGAGAGGAAAGAGGTGAGCTCATCCTGTGGTCCAGTCCATAGCAAGAAACCATCGTCAATGTATCTCTTGTGGAGCAGGGGCTGGTTGTGGGAGAGCCGTTGCATTTCTCGGTCAAGGTAGCTCATGAAAAGAATCGCGAATGCCGGTGCGGTAGGTGTCCCCATTGCGGTCCCTTTGATTTGCCGGTACGTGCATCCGAGGAAGTCCACGAAGCAGTTGTGCATGACCAAGGCAAGCATTGCAATGACAAGGCTTGCTTTGGGGTGCCGTGCTTGGATGAGGAGTTCGTGGATGTATGAGAGGGCAGTTCGGATGGGGATGCTGGGGTACAACGAGACCACGTCGTATGTAGCAAGAAGGGTGTGTGGTGGGAAGGCCAGATTTTCCAGTTCAAGCAGCAATGAAATGCTGTCTTTGATGAAGGTGGGCTGGATTTTCACCACTTCTTGTAACTCGGCATCCAACCACTTGGACACGTTAGTGGTGACCCATGCTTGAGAGGCGGCAATGGGTCGGCCGACAGGTGGGTTTTTATGGATTTTCATGATGATGTAGAAGGCCGCGGGTTTCCAGCCATCTTTCGGAGGATGGAAGAAAAACCTCCAAAGAGAGGATGGGAGGAGACCGGAGGCTTCAAACCGTTGCTGAATCTCAAAAAGACTTTCTAAAACTCTCTCCGCATCGCACTCCTCTTTGCGGTATGTGGAGGAGTCATGAAGTTGGGAAAGGCACTCCGAGATATATTTGTCTCGGTCCATGATGACGATGCCCAAGTTTTTGTCCGCCTGTTTGATGACGATGGAGTTGTTGTCTTTCAAGGTCTTCAAGGCAGTGAAGTATTTCTTGGGCAAGGCAGCTCGGCGGGGAGGGTTTGAGCTGCTGTAGGCTGTGGTGATATCTTCAATCAGGGATGCGCATTCCGCCTCAACCTCAGGTGGGGCCGATGGAGGTAGCCAGTCTGGGTTGGGGATGCGAAACTTGGGGACAGATTTGTCCTTTTGATTTCTGAAACACCATGTCAGCCGGATTCGTCGAAAGAGATCCTCAAAACTCGGTAGGATTTCATGGAGAGAGAAAGGTTTGGGTCGAAAGACAAAATTGAGCCCAAGTCCAAGTAGTGAGGTCTCGTCGACAGTGAGAACACGTGCCGACAGGTTGTGCACTCCAAGATTGGTGATCCGGTTCTAAAAAAATGAGAGCGGTTTATCCAATAGTCGTTGGAGTGCACATTCTTGGACTGAGCTCTCTAGGAGCTTTTGCCTCTTCCTCGGCCTGAGCCTCGTCTTCCCCCGTTTTTGAGCCCTGGGTTTCCTGTTGCTGCCGCTGTTGCTGCTGCTGCTGCTGCTGCCGCGGCTGTTGCTGCTGCTGCTGCTGCTGCTGTTGCTGCTGCTGCTGCTGCTGCTGCTTCTGCTACTGCTGTTGCGGTTGTTGTCGTCCAGGGGTGGGGAGAACTGGGGGATTGACTTCGGTAGAGGTCTGGTTGTTTTCCTGTTTCTTTCTTCTTTGACGGTTCCCACCACCGTTGGTGTTGGTGTTGGGGTTGTTGGAGGTGGTAAACAGAGTTGTTGACATGGGGATGGATGATGACAGCTGTGTTAGAAGAGTTTCTAACTGAGACACCTTAGCCTGGAGGGCTTTCGTGCGAGTATCCACCTCTTTGAAGTTCAAAGAGGTGGATAGGCTCCCCCTCGATAAGAGAATGCTGGGAACATGGACCTCAACACAGCTGGGCTAGATCATTGAGCACCGGCAACATGCAACTAAATGCAATACACATCAAACACGTATCAGGGGTCTGCCGCGGAATCGGTACAGACCACCGAATGTCGAGGTCTTGACCACCAAGTAAATCCCTCACAAACAACCATCAGTCCCCAAAAATTCAACTGCTGATCTGTCCGCAAAAACACAGTAGCTGCAACTCAACAACAAGATGGCTCGAAGACCACACAAGTCTCCCCTTGGGCTGATGAAGCCGGAAACAATCGTCGTGCGAGAGTGAATTTCCTCCCCTACGCGCACGGAGCTCTACATGTGATACTGTCAAAAACAAATAGGAGGTGGAAATGGTAGCATGTCTGGGATCTGCTCATACACCAGGAGAACCCTAGCAGTCATGATGTTCGACGGTGGGAGACTACCAAACATCCCAGTGGGTTGTACTCTCTGTGGAGTCATCATCAAAATCGAATTTCGCTGGAGTAGGGATACGGCTGCCGAAATGAATGCACACATGTGATGTAGTCTGGTCTGCTTCCAGAGTGAGGGAGAAGTCCAGCGACAAAGGAGTGCATGCTCCTCATGGTGTAGAGGAGGAAGATGAAGCTTAGTCACAGATGGAGGACGTGGTGGTTCTGACATGGTATAGCGCGTGTGACACAACAGAAGTCTTTGCGCGTGCAGCTGTCGATGCCAAATTTCATCTCTGCTGTGTAAACAACAGCTCTAGCATCCTCCCTTGCTGCTCGTAACACCCTTGAATGCTCCCATTCAACTAGGAACTCTGTCGCTGTGAGATCAAAGTCACAATCCTCAAACTCCTGAAGTCTGTAAGCGCTCGCAGTGAAGGCTGACGAGGCGACCAGGCTCGCTCGTCGAGCATCTGCGAGTTGCTGTTGCATAGTTAAGAGGTGTACCTATGCAGCGAGAACTGCAGGCTCAGTGGCACTTGAATTGGCTGAATCTGCCATGTTGTGTCGCTGCTTAGTCGTTGCTCCAGGATTGTCCACATAACCTATATCACACGCCTCCAGGGAAAAGTGTCAAGCCGCGAGCTCAACATCTGCTGGCATGCAAAGAGCCTGCAAGTGCTCAAGGTCAGTGAGGCGTCGACGCATTGCCCCCTGAGCAATGACCTCCAACACAACAGGGGCAGTCAGATCAGCAACAGCTGCTGCCAATCTAGCACCAAAGAAACCTGTTGCTGATGGCAAAAATCTAGCCCCCGGGGCTACCGACGATATAGCTGCTAGGACCACATCCACCACTACTATTCGTACAACGTCCTCTGCTCTGTCTGACTCTAGTGCAATAACCAACAAGGGTCCCTCTGCCACTACCTCTGCATTAGTGTCTTGCATCGTAAGCTCGAACACTCCAGCAACAGGTGTAAAGTTGGCTGCAGCTGATGGAGCATCTGCATCCCATGGAGCTGTAGATGATGTAGATGGCGGAGCCACCTCCACAAGGATACTCTGTACAACATGGTCTGCACTGTGTGACTCTGGTGTGGTAATAGTCGATGCTCCCTATACTGCCTCTATCACTATCAGTAGAGTTATCAAGTAAGGCGTGCATGCGTGTGTGTCTCATGTTGTAGGTACGTCTACTCCGACAGCTGGTGTTGCATCCGAGGGCTGTGGAGCTATCGATGGAGCAACTACCTTGACCTCCTCTACTAGTATAGTCCCTCTAACATCCTCGATAGTGTCCGATTCCAGTGCGATGGCCAATGATGCTGTCGGTAGGACTAGAACATGAGTTGTGCATCCCTGCGTGGTCGTAATTGATGGGAACATATACTCCCCCTCGACCTCAAGGATCGTAGGATCTGGTAAGGTCGTCAACGTGCCCGGGACAAGACAAGCATGTCGTGTCATGCACAAATTCCATCGCCAAGCACAAGGTCAACGAGAGCGACTGGCAGAAGAAGAGCAGTCTCGTATATGATCCATAATGGCAGAGGACCGTAGGATGAAACAGATGGTCGTAGCCTGTGATGAAAAATCTGATGGTGGTTTAGAAGAGTTGTGTGTAGAGGTGTGTAACATGCTGGAAGAGGTGGTTGAGAGCGGAGATGTGATGTGAGCATGACCAGCGACAACTAGATTGCTAAGGTCCTTCACCATGTGCTTCAACCCTTGTAGCTCACCTTACCGGATGGCCATAGCTCTGGTGAGTGGGACAGTCATATCGGGCAGGTCCAAATTCTGTGGAGGGCACAAAGGATCACGTGATCGAAGGCAAGGGAGATGCCAGCCCGGAGGGCACTGCAAGCATCGACGCCACCCGAGACACCCATCATCACAACAGTAGCAAGCAAAGACAGCCGACACCTGCTATTATGTCATTGTGCTCATATTCCGCAAACACCACCAGAATTCTGGTGTTTTGTTAGTTTTTCTCTCACCAAATTCTTTGGTGATTTGTCAAAGGACCCCTCACCCAGGAGTTACTCAACTGTCCCATTCTTTCAGGTGCAGTGGCCTCCTTTTTTCTCCTTCTTTAGACTCTTATATCTTTTTATTCACCTTCTTTTTTCTGAATTCCGTGGTGGATTTTGTTGTAGGACAACTCACCAGGGAGTTATTGGACTGTCCCCCTCTTTCAGGTGCAGCAGTCGTTATTGTTTTTTTTCTCCTTGCCAGCTGGCTCTGTTCCAGCAATCGCACCCACGGAATTTTTAGCTGCGATCGCCGGCACGCTCGCCGGAGATTGCCGGCCTTGGGCCGGCAGCGCAGCTTCCGTGTGATAGCACGGAGGCCGCGTTGCATTCACAGGTGGTCCTATTGCAATTCCTGCGGTTGCTGCTGCTTTGCTACTACTATAGATGCTATTGTTGCACTATTGTAGCAGCTCCTACTGCTGTTACTTCTTCTGTACTACTACCATCTATGACGCACTACTGTTGTGCGCTACTCCCACATGCTGCTGCTGCTGCTGCTTGTTGCTGCTTGCTGCTACTACTGCTTGTTGCTACATGCTACTGCTGTTGCTCTACTAATGCTTTGCTGCTGTTGCTATTACACTTCTACAACTGCTGTTTTGTGCTACTGTTGTAGCTACTACGACAACTACGGAGGCTGCTGTGGCTATGATGCACCTCCGTCTAGGCTGCCACTTGCAAGTGCTATTGCCACTCTACACCTATTGCTACAGTAGTATTGGATTCTACTGTTACTGTTGTTGCCGTACTGCTGCTGCTAATGTTACGCGCTATGACTATGGAGGCTACTGCCGCTTCTCACCTCTACCTTATCACCACCTGTAGCTCACAGCTACCTACAGCTCAAGGTCGGCACGGAGGAAATTACATGGCAGTCTCCTTTCCCTTTTTTCCCCTTTTTCCTCCAAAGGAGCTAAGTCCTCTGGCACTGCTCCTATTGCCATCCAACGGTACCTACTTCTGCACCCCATGATTGCAACAGTTGTTGTCTCGCTGATGCAGTGACAAGTGCTCCTATACACTACTGCCTGCGTGGTGGCACGTGGAACTTCCTCGTAATACCTTAGAACGATTATCATAGCACCACAGTTCACACACTCCCACATGCTCTGGTACCAAGATAGAATGAACTAGGGCATGCAAGTCCATGTAAAAATGCCACGAGCGCTCGGTGTGAGGTGCAGATAGTGAAGGCCAAATCTGGCTAAGTATGGAATGCATTAAGAACAAGGAGAAATTACAATGATTCCTACAGGGTGTTATGTAGGTTCTCACATTGGTACTTACATTGGAAATCAAAATAGTATTCACATTGGCACACACATTTATACTCACATTGGTACTCACAGTGGAAATCACATTGGCACTGAAATTGGCACTCACATTATCACTCATATTTGACCTCATAGTGTCCTTCACGCTGGTATTCATGTTGGAAATCGCATTGGTACTCACATTGGCACTCCCATTGTTACTCACATTTGCACTAGCATTGCTACTAACATGGATACTCACATTGGCACTCACATTAGGAGTAACATTGGTACTCACAATGATAGTCACATGGGTACACACTTTGGTATTTACATTGGTACTCACATTGATTCTCACCTAGGTACAAACAATGGTAATCACATTGGCATTCTCCTTGGTCATTGCACTGGCACTCACATTTAATTTACATTGGCATTACATTATTCCTAAAAATCGTACTCATATTGTCACTCACATTGTTCGTCACATTGGTACTCAAATTGGTACTAAAATTGGTTCTTACACTGGTACTCACGTTGTAAGTTACATTGGTACTCACATAGGTTATCACATTTGTACTCACATGGGCACTCACATTGGAACTCAACTTGGTACTCACTCTCGTTCTTATATTAGTAGTCTCATTGGTACTCACGCATGTACTCTCATAGGTACTGACATGGGTACTCACTTTGATACTCAATTGGCACTCACATTGGTACTCACTTCTGTCTTCACATTGTTGCTCAAATCAGTACTCACATCAATAATCACAGTGGTACTCATATTCATACTTTCATTGGTATTGACTTGGGCACTCACATTGGTTCTCACACTGGCACTCACACAGGTACTCACATTGGCATTCATAGTGTACTTGAATTGATACTCACATAGGAATCAGAATTTGTACTCACACTGGAGCTCACTTTTGTACTCACATCGCAACTCACATTGGAATTCACATAGGTTCTAATATGGTACCCACATGAGCACTCACATTGATCCTCACATTGGCACTCACATTGACACTCACCTTGGTACTCACATAGTGCCTCACATTGGTACTTAAACTGGTGCTCACTATGACACTCATATTGATTCTCACTTTAGTACTCAAAGTGGCACTCACGTTGGTCCTTACGTTGGCAATCACATTGATACTCATATTGGTATTCATATTGGTACTCACATTGGTACTAAAACTGATACTCAACTTTATAATCACATTGATAGTCACATTCATACTGGTAATGGTACTTACATTGGTACTAAGAATCATACCAATAATTTTACTCCCATTGGTATCCACATTGGCACTCACATTGGTACTCAAACTGGTACTTTCATCGGTACTCACATTCATACTCATATTGGTACTCGTATTGGTTCTCACATTGGAATTCACATTGGTATGCAAATAGTCACATTAACACTCACTTTGGTACTCAATTTGGCACTAACATTTATACTAATCTTGGTACAAACTTTAACAATAATATTGGGACTCACATTGGTGCTCACATTGGTCCTAGCGTTGGCACTCACATTGGTAATCATGTTGGTCCTCACATTCGTACCCGCATCGGCACTCACATTGATCCTCACATGTGTACTCATATTCATACTCACATTTGTACTCACACTTGTAATGAAATTGGTACTGAAATTGGCACATTGAAACTATCGGTACTCACATTGGAACTCACATTGGTACACATGTTCGCACCTAAATTCTTCCTAAAACTGGCACAAGAATTGGTATTCACATTGGCACTTACATTGGTCCTTCCATTGGTACTCACATTGATGCTCACATCGGTACTTGGACTGGTACTCACATTGGTAATAACATTGTCACTTACATTAGCATTGACTTTGATGCTCACAACGATACTCATATTGGTACTTACATAGGTTCTAACATTGGTGCCCTCATTGGCACTCACATTGGTTCTCACATTGCTATTCACATTGATATTTACATTGGTACTCACATTGGTACTCAAATTGGTACTCACATCCGTACTCACATTGGTACTCACATTGGTCAATTTATTGGTACCGATATTGATACTTGGAATTGTAATCACATTGGTAGTTACATCCATACTCATCTGGGTACTTACATTTTCACTTATATTTTTTCTCACCTTGTTATTCACGTTGGCACTCACATTCATACTCACATTGGTTATCACCTTTATACTCGCATTTGTTTCCACATTTGTTATCACAATGGTGCTTGTGCCCTAAGTGAACCCTACTTGCACCCTAGTTGTGTACTACTTGCATTCTAGTTACGACCTAGTTGCCCCCTAGTTGCGCCCTAGTTGTGCCTCAGTTGGGCACTAGCTACACCCTAGTTACACCCGAGATGCACCCTAGTTATGCCCTAGTTGTGCCCTACTTGCGGCACAAGCGCAACTAAGTCTTGCGTCCTACTTGTGCCCCACTTGCAACCTACTTGTACCCTACTTGTGCCCTAGTTGTGCCCTACTTGTGCCCGAGTTGCGCCCCAGTTGCGCCCTAGTTACGCCTAAGTTTGGCACTAGCGACACCCTAGTTGCATCCTAGATGCACCCTATTTATGCCCTAGATGTGTCCTACTTGTGCCCTATTTCCGCCCTAGTTATGCCCCAGTTGCACCCTTGTTACGCCCTAGATGCGCCCTAATTCCACCCTACTTCCGCCCTACTTACACCCTAGTAACGCACTAGATGCACCCAAGTTGTACCCTAGTTACGCCCTAGTTGCGCCCTAGTTGCACTCTAGATGCATCCTACTTGCGACCTACTTGTACCCTAGTTACGTCCTACTTTCACCCTAGTTGCACCCAAGTTGTGTCTCAGTTGGACACTAGCTACGCCTTAGTTGTGCCCTCGTTGCATCCTAGTTACGTCCTAATTGCACCCTTGTTGCGTCCTAGTTGTGGCCTACTTGCACCCTACTTGTGCCGTAGTTGCTCCGTAGTTGCGTCCTAGCTGCGCCCTACTTGCGCCCTAGTTGCGCCCTAATTGCGTCCTAGTTGTTCCCTACTTGCATCCAACTTGCGCTCTACTTGCACCCTAGTTTTGCCCTAGTTGTGCCCTAGTTACGCCCTACTTGCCCCTACTTGCACCCTACTTGTACCCTAGTTGTACCCTGGTTGCGCCCTAGTTGCGCCCTACTTGCATCCTACTTGCACCCTAGTTGCGCCCTAGATGCACCCAAGTTTCGCCCGAGTTGCATCCTAGTTGCACCCTACTTACGCCCTACTTGCGGCCTAGTTGCCCCCTAGTTGTTCCCTGGTTGCACCCTAGTTGTGTCCTAGTTGTGCCCTACTTGTGCCCTAGTTGCACCGTAGTTGCGTCTCTGTTGGGCATTAGCTACACCCTAGTTGCGCCATAGTTGAGTCCTAGTTGCTCCCTACTTGTACCCTACTTGCGCCCTAGTTGTGCCCTACTTTCGCCCCAGTTGTGCCGGACTTGCGCCCTAGTTGCGCCCTAGTTGCATCTCAATTGGGCACTAGCTACGCCCTAATTTGGCCCTAGTTGCACCCTAGTTGTGCCCTAGTTGCACCCTAGTTGTGCGCTACTTCCGTCCAAGTTGCACCCTTGTTCCGCCCTAGTTGCTTCCTAGTTGCACCGTACTTGTGCTTTAATTGCACCCTAGTTACGCCCTAGTTGCACCCTAGTTACGCCCTACTTGTGCCCTACTTGCGTCCTACTTTCGACCTCATTACATCCCAGTTGTGTCCTAGTTGCGTCCTACTTGGGCCCTACTTGCACCCTAGTTGTGCCCTAGTTGCGCCCTACTTGCACCCTAGTTCCGCCCTAACTGCGCCTCAGTTCAGCACTATCTGTTTCCTAGTTGCACCCTAGTTACACCCTAGTTGCACCTTAGTTGTGGCCTAGTTCCGCCGTACTTGCGTCCTGGTTGTGCCCTACTTTTACCCTAGTTGCGCCCTACTTGTGCCCTAGTTGCCCCCTTGTTTCACCCTAGTTACGCCCTAGTTACGCCTCAGTTGAGCACTAGCTACGCCCTAGTTGCATCATAGTTGTACCCTAGTTGCGCCCTACTTGTGTCCTACTTGAACCCTAGTTGCACCCTACTTGTGCTCTAGTTGCGCTCTAGTTGCGTCCTAGTTACGTCCTAGTTGCGCCTCAGTTGGGCACTAGCTACGCCCTAGTTGCGCCCTAGTTAAGTCATATTTTTGCCCTAGTTGCGTCCTTGTTGCATCCTACTTCCGGTCTACTTGCGCCCTAGTTCTACCCTACTTGTGTCCTAGTTGCGCCCTAGTTGCACCCTAGTTGCGTCTTAGTTGGGCACTAGGTACGCCCTAGTTGCGCCCTTACGTCCTAATTGCGCCTTCATTGTGTCCTACTTGCACCCTAGTTGCACCCTAGTTGCGCTCTAGTTGCGCCCTACTTGCGACCCTACTTGCACCCTAGTTGCGCCCTAGTTGCCCCCTAGTTGCACCCTAGTTACGCGCTAGTTGCGCCCTACTTGCACCGCACTTGCGCCCTAGTTGCGCCCTAGTTGTGCCCTGGTTGCGCCCTAGTTGCGCCCTACTTGCACCCTAATTGCGTCCTAGTTGTGCCGTAGTTACGCCTCAACACGTCCTAGTTGCGCCCTAGCTACGTCCTAGATGTCCCCTAGTTGTACCTTAGTTGCGCCCTAGTTGCGCCCGAGTTGCACCCTAGTTGTACCATAGCTGGACCCCAAATGCGCCGTACTGTGCCCTAGTTGTACCCTAGTTTCACCCTAGTTGCGCCCTAGTTGTGTCCTACTTGTGTCCTAATTCTACCCTACTTGTGCCCTAGTTGTGCCCTAGTTGCACCCTAGTTGCGCCATACTTGCACCCTACTTGCACCTTAGTTGCGCCCTTGTTGCGCCTTAGTTGCTCCCTACTTGCGTCGTACTTGGAACCTAGTTGCACCCTAGTTGCACCCTAGTTGTTCCCTAGTTACGCCCTCATTGCACCCTAGTTGTGTCTTGCTTACACCCTAATTTCACCTCAGTTGTACACTGCCTATGCCCAAGTTGCGCCTTAGTTGCGCCCTTGTTGTGCCCTACTTTCGGTGCAAGGAGGGTGCAAGTCTTACGCCCTTCTTGTGCCATAGTTGCGTCCTACTTGCACCCTAGTTGTGCCCTACTTGCGCCTTAGTTTCACCCTAGTTGTGCCCTAGTTGCACCCTAATTCTGCCTAAGTTTGGCACAAGCGATGTCCTAGTTTCACCCTAGTTGCACCCTAGCTGCCCCTAGTTGCGCCCTACTTGCGCCCTGCTTGCGCCCTAGTTGCGCACTAGTTGTTCCCTAGTTATGCCCTCGTTGTGCCCTAGTTGCAACCTAGTTGCACCTTAGTTGGACACTAGCTATGCCCTAGTTACACCCTAGCTGCACCCTAGTTGCCCCCTACTTGCACCCTAGTTGTACCGTACTTGCGTCCTACTTGCACCCTACTTGCATCCTACTTGTACCCTAGTTATGCCCTAGTTGTGCCTTTGTTGCATCTCAGTTGGACGCTAGTTACACCCTAGTTGTGCCATAGTTGCATCCTAGTTGCGACCTAGTTGCGCCCTAGTTGTACCCTAGTTGCATACTAGTTGCGCCCTACTTGATCCCTGCTTGCGTCCTAGTTGCGCCCCACTTACCGCCTACTTGCGGCCTACACACGTCCTAGTTACGCCCTAATTGTGCTGTTATTAGGCCCTAATTGCGTCCTACTTGCGCTCTATTTGCGGCCTAGTTGCACCATAGTTGTGCCCTAGTTGCACCCTACTTCAGTCCTACTTTCACCCTACTTACACCCTAGTTGCACCCTTGTTGCGCCAAAGTTGCATCCCACTTGCTCCCTATTTGCACCCTAGTTACACCCTAGTTGCACCCTAGTTGCACCCTCATTGCGCCCTAGTTGCACCCTACTTGCGCCCTACTTGCACCTAGTTGCGCCCTAGTTGAGCCTTAGTTGCACCCTAGTTGTGCCTTAGTTACACCCTACTTGCGCCCTAGTTGCGCCATAGTTTCAATTCAAGTGGAGACTATCTACGTCCTAGTCGCGTCCTAGTTGCACCCTAGTTACACTCTCCTTGCACCCTACTTGCGCCCTGGTTGCGCCCTACTTCCGCCCTAGTTGCGCCCGACTTGCGCCCTAGTTGTGCCCTAGTTGCGTCTAAGTTGGGCAATAGCTACACCCTAGCTGCACCCTAGTTGTGCCCTACTTGCACCCTAGTTGAGCCCTACTTCCGCCCTACTTGCACCCTACTTGCGTCCCAGTTGCGCACAAGTTGTGCCCTAGTTGTACCCTAATTGCACCTAAGTTGGTCACTAGCTACGCCCTAGTTGCGTCCTAGTTGAGTCCTAGTTGTGCCCTACCTGCGCCCTACGTTCGCCCTACTTGCGCCCTTGTTGCGTCCTCATTGCGCCGTAGTTGTGTCCTAGTTGCGTCCTAGTTGCAGCCTAGTTGTGCCGCAGTTGGGCACTAGTTTTCGCCATTTTTGCGCCCTAGATGTACCCTAGTTTCACCCTAGTTGCGCCCTACTTGTGCCCTACTTGTATCATAGTTACGCCCTACTTGCACCCTAGTTACGCCCTACTTGCGTCCTACATGTGCCCTAGTTGCACCATAGTTACGCCCTAGTTGTACCCTACATGCACACTACTTGCACCCTACTTGTGCCGTAGTTGTGCCCTAGTTGTACCCTCGTTCCGCCCTAGTTGCGCCATAGTTGTGCCCTATTTGCGCCCTAGCTATGCCCTAGTTGCATCCTAGTTGCATCCTACTTGTGCCCTACTTGTGTCCTAGTTGGGCCGTAGTTGCGCCCTAGTTGCGCCCTACTTGTGCCCTACTTGCGCCCTATTGCACACAAGTTGCACCCTTGTTGTGCCCTAGTTGTGCCCAACTTGCGTCCTACTTAAGCCCTACTTGCACCCTAGTTGCACCCTAGTTGCGTCCTTGTCGCACCCTACTTGCGCCCTACTTGCACCAAAGTTGCGCCCTAGTTGCGCCATAGTTGCACCCTAGTTACGTCCTAGTTACACCCTTCTTATGCCCTATTTGAGCCCTAGTTGCGCCCTGGTTGTGCAATAGTTGCGCCCTACTTGCACCCTACTTTTGCCCTAGTTGTGTCATAGTTACGCCTCAAGTGGGCAATAGCTACACCCTAGTTGCGCCCTAGCTGTGCCCTAGTTGCACCCTTGTTGCGCCCTAGTTGCGCCCTAGTTGCGCCCTACTTACGTCCTGGTTGCACCCTAGTTGCACCCTAGTTGTGCCCTAGTTGGACCCTACATGCACCCTACTTGCACCCTGGTTGTGCCCTAGTTGCACCCTAGTTGTACCCTACTTGCACCCTACTTGCGTCCTACTTGCGCCCTAGTTGCGCCCTAGTTGTGTCCTAGTTGCGCCCTACTTGCGCCCTACTTGCACCCTAGTGACGCCCTTGTTCTGCCCTACTTGCACCCTAGTTGCACCTTAGTTTCGCCTTAGTTGGACACTAGCTATGCCCTAGTTGCACCCTAGTTGCGCCCTAGTTGCACCCTAGCTGCGCCCTACTTGTGGCACAAATAGGACGCATGTCTTGCACCCTACTTGTGCCCTAGTTGTGCCCTAATTGCACCCTAGTTACGTCTTAGTTGTGCCCTAGTTGCGCCCTAGTTGCACCCTAGTTCTGCGTAAGTTGGGCACTAACGACGCCCTAGTTGCGCCCTAGTGTACCCTAGTTGCGCCCTAGTTGCGCTCTAACTGCACCCTAGTTGCACCCTAGTTGCGCCCAAGTTGCACCCTAGTAACGCGCTAGTTGCACCCTAGTTGCACCCTAGTTGCACCATAGTTGCACCCTAGTCGCGCCTCAGTTGGGCACTAGCTACGCCCTAGTTGCGTCGAAGATGCGCCCTAGTTGTCCCCTAGTTGCGCCCTAGTTATGCCCTACTTGCACCCTACGTAAACCCTAGTTGGATCCTACTTGTGCCCTAGTTACGCCCTAGTTGCGCCCTTGTTGCGTCTCAGTTGGACACTAGCTACGCCCTAGTTGTGCCATAGTTGCATCCTGGTTGTGCCCTAGTTGCACCCTAGTTGCGTCCTAGTTGTGCCCTAGTTGCGCCCTACTTGCGCCCTACTTGCGCTTAAATTGCGCCCTAGGTGCGTCCTAGTTGGGCCCCAGTTGCGCCCTACTTGTGCCCTACTTACACCCTAGTTGCACCCTACTTGCGCCAAAGTTGTGCCATACTTACGCCCTACCTGAATCCTAGTTGCACCCTACTTGCACACTAGATGCACCCTAGTTGCGCCCTAGTTGCACCCTACCTGCGCCCTAGTTGCGCCCTAGTTGTACCCTAGTTACGTCCTGGTTGGGCCATAGTTGCGCCATACTTGCGCCCTAGATGCGCCGTAGTTATGATTAAGTTGGACACTAGCTATGGCGTAGTTGCTCCCTAGTTGCGCCCTAGTTGCAGCCTACTTGCACCCTACTTGCGCCCTAGTTGTGCCCTACTTCCGCCCTAGTTGTACCCAACTTGCGCCCTAGTTGCGCCCTAGTTGCGGCTCAGTTGGGCACTAGCTACGCCCTAGTTGTGCCCTATTTGTGCCCTATTTGCGCGCTGGTTGTACCCTTGTTGTGCCCTAGTTACACCCTACTTGTGCCCTACTTGCATCCTAGTTGCGCCCTTGTTGCGCCCTAGTTGCATGCTACTTGCGCCCTACTTGCGCCCTAGTTGCGCCCTAGTTGTTCCCTGGTTATGCCCTACTTGCGCCCTTGTTGCGCCCTACTTAAACCCTAGTTGTACCCGAGTTGTACCTCTGTTGGACACTAGCTACGTCCTATTTTTGTCCTAGTTGCATCCTAGTTGCACCCTAGTTACACCCTACTTGCGCCCTAGTTGTGTCCTAGTTGCACCCTAGTTGCGCCCTAGTTGCACCCGACTTGCACCCTACTTGCACCCTAGTTACGCCCTGGTTGCGTCCTAGTTGTGCCCTACTTTCTCCCTAGTTGCGCCGTAGTTTTGATTCAGTTGGGCACTAGCTCTGCTCTAGTTGCGCCCCAGTTACGTCCTATTTGCACCCTACTTGCACCCTACTTGTGCCCTAGTTTCGCCCTACTTCCATCCTAGTTGTGCCCGACTTCCATCCTACATGCGTCCTAGTTCCACCTCAGTTGGGCACTAGTTACGTCCTAGTTGCACCCTAGTTGCGCCCTAGTTGTGTCCTACTTGCTCCCTACTTGCATCCTAGTTACGCCGTTCTTGCGCCCAAGTTGCGTCCTACTTTCGCCCTATGCACTCTAGTTGTACCCTAGTTGCGTCCTAGTTGTGCCCTACTTGCACCCTTTTTGGCCCCTACTGGCACCCTAGTTACACCCTAGTTGCGTCCGAGTTGCATCCTAATTGCGTCCTACTTGAGCCCTATTTGTGTCCTCGTTATGTCCTTGTTGTACCCTACTTGCGCCCTACTTGCACCCTAGTTGTGCCCTAGTTGCGTCCGAGTTGTGTCCTACTTGCGTCCTACTTGCACCCAAGTTTCGCCCTGGTTGCGCCCTAGTTGCACCTCAGTTGGGCACTAGCTACACCCTAGTTGCACCCTAGTTGCGACCTAGTTGCACCCTGGTTGTGCCCTACTTGTGCCCTACTTGCGCCTTTGTAGGGCCCTACTTGTGCCCTAGTTGTGTCCTCATTACATCCTAGTTGCGTCCTAGTTGCGCCTTAGTTGGGCACTAGTTACGCCCTAGATGTACCCTAGTTGCGCGCTAGTTGCACTTAGTTGCGCCTTACTTGCGTCCTACTTGACACTACTTACGCCCTAGTTAGGCCCTAGTTGCGCCCTACTTACGTCGTACATGTGCCCTAGTTGCATCGTAGTTACATCCTAGTTGCACCCTACATGCGCCCTACCTCGCCCTGCGTGCGTCCTAGCTGTGCCCTAGTTGCGCCCTAGTTTTGCCCTACTTGTGTCGTACTTGCACCCTAGTTGTACCCTAGTTGCACTCCCATTGCGCCCTACTTGTGTCCTACTTGAGCCCTAGTTGCGCCCTAGTTGCACCATTATTGTGCCCTAGTTGCACCTTAGTTGGGCACTAGCTTCACCCTCGTTGTACCCTAGTTGTCCCCTACTTGCATCATAGTTGTGTCCGACTTGCACCCTACTTGCATCCTAGTTGCGTCCTATTTGTGCCCTAGTTGTTCCCTACTTGAAGTCTTGGTCACTGCAACCTTCCTTATCCTAGCTTTTTTATTAATTCACACACCTCTTTGCAGCTCTTTGATTTTGTCAACCCTCCTACGTGCATCTGCACACATAGCTCCTTCTGCATGCTTCTCTCATCACATCACTCAATTGCTCTATTCTTCTCACAATCTGCACCCTACTTGCGTCCTACATGCACCCTACTTGCACCCTACTTGTGCCCTAGTTGTGCCCTAGTTATGCCCTAATTACGCCCTAGTTGCATCCTACTTGCATCCTATTTGCACCCAAATTGCACCCAAATTGCACCCTACTTGCACCCTAGTTTCACCTTACTTGCGCCCTACTTGCATCCAAGTTCTACTCCAGTTGTGTCCTAGTTACGCCCTAGTTGCACCCTAGTTGTGACCTAGTTGCGCCTCAGTTGGACACTAGCTAAGCCCTAGTTGCACCCTACTTGTGCCCTAGTTGCACCCTACTTGCGTCCGCCTTGCAACCTACTTGCGCCATAGTTGCGCCCTAGTTGCATCCTAGTTGCGTCCTATTTACACCCCAGTTGGGCAACAGCTACGCCCTAGTTACGCCCTTGTTCCATCATAGTTACGCCCTAGTTGTGTCCTACTTGCGCCTTAGTTGCGCCCTACTTGCCCCCTACTTGCGCCCTAGTTACACCCTAGTCACACCCTAGTTATGTACTAATTTCACCCTACTCGCACAACACTTGCGTCCTAGTTACGCCCTAGTTGTGCCCTAGTTACACCCTACTTGCATCCTACTTGCGCCCTAGTTGCACCCTAGTTGCACCCTACTTGTGCCCTAGTTATTCTCTATTTGGACCCTAGTTGTAGCGTAGGTGCGCCCTAGTTGTGTCCTACTTGTGCCCTAGTTGTGCCCTACTTGCACCCTACTTGCGACATAGTTGCGTCCTAATTGCGTCCTACTTGTGTTCTACTTGCGCCTTATTTGCGTCATAGTTAATGGTTGCGACACTAGCTATGCCCTACCTGCGACCTAGTTGTGCCCTCGTTGCGTCCAACTTGCGCCCTACTTGCGCCCTACATGTGCCCTAGTTGCGCCCTAGTTACGGCCTAGTTGCGTCCTAGTTGTGCCCTAGTTGGGTACTAGCTACGCCCTAGTTGCGCCCTAGTTGCGCCCAAGTTGCGTCCTAGTTGCACCCTAGTTGCGTCCGAATTGCATCCTAGTTGCACCCTACTTGCACCCTAATTGCGCCCGAGTTGTGCCCTAGTTACGCCCTAGTTGCGCCCTTCTTGCACCCTACTTGCGCCCTACTTGTGCCCTAGTTGCATCCCCATTTGCCCTAGTTGTGCCCTACTTGCGCACTACTTGCGCTGTACTTGCACCCTAGTTGCGCCCTAGTTGCCCCCTTGTGTCCTACTTGTGCCCTAGCTGCGTCCTAGTTGCGTCCTTGTTGCGTCCTAGTTGCAACCTGCTTGCTCCGCAGTTGGACCCTACTTGCGCCCTAGTTGTGTCCTAGTTGTGCCCTACTTGCGTCCTACTTACACCTTACTTGTGCCCTACTTGTACCCTAGTTGTACCCTAGTTGCGCCCTAGTTGTGCCCTAGTTGCACCCTGATTTCACCCGAGTTGCACCCTAATTGTACACTATTTGCGCCCTTGTTACACACTAGTTGCGCCCTAGTTGCGTCCTAATCACGCACTAGTTGTGCCCTACTTACACCCTAGTCGCGTCCTAGTTATGACCTAGTTGCACCTCAGTTGGGCACTAGCTACGCCGTAGTTGCACCCTAGTTGGGCCCTAGTTGCGCACTGCTTGCACCCTACTTGCGCCCTAGTTGTGTCCTAGTTGCGCCATAGTTGTGCGCTACTTGCCTCCTAGTTACGCCCTCGTTGCGCCCTAGTTGGCCCTAGTTGCACATCTGTTGGGTACTAGCTACGTCCTAGTTGCGCCCTAGTTGCGCCCTAGTTACGTCCTAGTTGCGCCCTAGTTGCGCCCTACTTGTGTCCTAGATGCGCCCTAGTTGCGCCCTAGTTGCGCCCTAGTTGCGCCTCAGTCCGACACAAGGTACGCCTTAGTTTTGTCCTAGTTAAGCCTTACTTGCACCCTAGTTGCGGCCTAGTTGTGGCGTATGTGCACCCTACTTGCGCCCTAGTTGCACCATACTTACGCCCTAGTTGTGCCCTAGTTGCGCCGTAGTTGCGCCCTAGTTACGTCCTAGTTGCGTCTCAGTTGGGCACTAGCTACCCCCCAGTTGCGTCCTAGTTGTGCCGTAGTTATGCCCTAGTTTCGCCCTAGTTACGCCCTAGTTACGCCCTAGTTGCGCCCTACTTGCGCCCTACTTGCATCCTAGTTGTGCCCTAGTTGCGCCCTACTTGCATCCTACTTGCCCCCTATTTACACCATATTGGGCCCCAGTTATGTCCTACTTGTACCCTACTTGTGCCCTACTTGCGTCCTACTTGTACCCTAATTCCACCGTAATTGCGGCCTACTTGTACCCTAGTTGCACCCTACTTGCATCCTAGTTGCGCCCCAGTTGGACACTAGCTACGCCCTAGTTGCGCCCTAGTTGCGCCCTAGTTGCCCCCTAGTTGCGTCCTAGTTGCACCCTATTTGCGCCCTAGTTACATCCTAATTACGCCCTAGTTGCACCCTACTTGTCCCCTAATTGCGCCCTAGTTACGCCCTAGTTACGCCCTCGTTGTGCCCTACTTGCGCCCTACTTGCGCCCTACTTGTGCCCTAGTTGTGTCCTCATTCTCCCTAGTTACGTCCTACTTGTGTTCTACTTGCACCCTACTTGCACCCTAGTTGTCTCCTTGTTGTGTCCTACTTGTTCCCTAGTTGCGTCGTAGATACGCCCTTATTGCATCCTAGTTGCAACCTACTTGCTGTTCATTTGGATGCTACTTGCGCCCTAGTTGCGCCCTAGTTGCGTCCTACATGTGCCCTACTTGCACCCTACTTGCGCCATACTTGTACCCTAGTTGTGCCCTAGTTACACCCTAGTTGTGGCCTAGTTGTGCCCTACTTGCACCCTAGTTGCACCCTAGTTGTGCCCTAGTTGTGCCCCTGTTGCGCACTAGTTGCGCCCTAGTTGCACCCTCGTTGCGTCCTACTTGTGCCTTAGTCGCGTCCTACTTGCGTCCTAGTTGCGCCCTAGTTTTGCCCTAGTTGCGCCTCAGTTGGACAATAGCTATGCCGTAGTTGTGCCCAAGTTTTTCCCTAGTTGGACCCTAGTTGCGCCCTACTTTGCCCTACTTGCGTCCTAGTTGCGCCCTAGTTGCATCCTAGTTGGCCCTAGTTGCGCCTCTGTTGGATACTAGCTACGCCCTAGTTGCGCATTTGTTGTGCCCTAGTTGCACCCTAGTTGTACCCAAGTTACGTCCTACTTGTGTTCTAGATGTGTCCTACTTGCGTCCTAGTTTTGCCTTGGTTGCGTCCCAGTTGTGCCCTAGTTGTCCCAACGTTTGGCACTAGGTACGTCTTAGTTTTGTCCTAATTAAGCCTTAGTTGCATCCTAGTTGCGCCCAAGTTGTATCCTACTTGCTTCCTAATTACTCCCTAGTTGCGTCCTACTTACACCCTAGTTGTGCCCTAGTTGCATTTCAGTTGGGTACTAGCTACGCCCTAGTTGTGCCCTAGTTGTGCCCTAGTTGTGCCCTAGTTTCGCCTTGGTTGCGTTCTAGTTGCGCCCTAGTTGAGCCCTACTTGTGCCCTTGTAACGCCCTAGTTTTGCCCTAGTTGGGCCTTCGTTGCGTCCTACTTGCACCCTACTTGCGTCCTAGTTGCACCCTAGTTCTACCCTAGTTGTGCCCTCCTTGCATCGTACGTGCCCCCTATTGGCACCCTACATGCGCCCTTGTTGCGTCCTTGTTGCGTCCTACTTGTGCCCTACTTATGTCCTACTTGCACCCTAGTTGTGTCCTAGTTGCGGCCTACTTACACCCTACTTGTGTCCTACTTACACCCAAGTTGCACCCTAGTTGCACCCTAGTTACGCCCTTGTTACGCCCTATTTGCGCCCTACTCGGGCCCTAATTGCGTCCTAGTTACGCCTCAGTTGGACACTAACTACACCCTAGTTGCACCCATGTTGCGTCCTAGTTGCATCCTACTTGTACCCTACTTGCGCACTAGTTGCATTGTGGTTGAGCCCTAGTTGCGCCCTACGTGTGCCCTACTTGCGCCCTAGTTACGCCCTAGTTGTACCCTAGTTGCACCCAACTTGCATCCTACTTGCGCCCTACTTGTGCCCTTCTTGTGTCCTAGTTGCGTCCTAGTTGCGCACTACTTGCACCATACTTCTGCCCTACTTGGGCCCTAGTTTTGCCCTAGTTGTTTCATAGTTGCGCTCTAGTTGCACCTTACTTGGACAGTACTTGCGCCCTACTTGCGCCCTACTTGCGCCTTAGTTATGCCCTAGTTTTCCCCTATTTATGCCCTAGTTGCGCCCTACTTGTACCCTACTTGCGCCCTAGTTACATCCTAATTCTGCCCTACTTACGTCCTACTTGTGCCTTAGTTGCGCCCTTGTTCCACCCTACTAACACCCTAGTTGCGCCCTACTTGCGCCCTAGTTTTTCCCTTATTGCACCCTAGTTGTGCCTTAGTTGGACACTAGCTTCACCCTAGTTTCAACCTAGTTGTATCCTAGTTGCGCCCTACTTGTGTCCTACTTGTGCCCTACATGCACCCTAGTTGCGTCCTAGTTGTACCTTACTTGTGTCCTACTTACGCCCTAGTTGCACCCTAGTTGCACCCTACTTGCATCTTACTTATGTCCTAGTTGCGTCCTAGTTACGCCCTAGTTATACCCTACTTGCGCCCTTCTTGCATCCTAGTTGTGCCCTAGTTGCACCCTAGTTGCACCCTAGTTGTACCTTACTTTTGCCCTACTTGTTCCCTAGTTGCACCCTAGTTGCACCCTAGTTGCAACCTAGTTATGCCTTAGTTGTGCCCTAGTTGCATTCTACTTGCTTCCCAGTTGTACCCTACTTATGCCCTAGTTTCACCCTGGTTACGTGCTACTTGCACCCTACTTGTGCCATACTTGTGCACTCCTTGCGCCGTAATTGTACCCTCCTTGTGCCATACGTGCACCCTAGTGACATCCTAGTTGTGCCCTAGTTGCACCCCACTTGTGCCCTACTTGCGCCCTAGTTGCACCCTAGTTACACCCAAGTTATGCCCTACTTGTGCCCTAGTTGAGCCCTAGTTGCTCCTCAGTTGGGCACTAGCTATGCCCTAGTTGTGCCCTAATTGTGCCCTAGTAGTGTCTCACTTGGACACTAGCTACGCCCTAGTTGCACCCTAGTTGTGTCCTTGTTGCGCCCTACTTACGCCCTACTTGCGTCATATTTGCGCCCTAGTTGCGTCCTAGTTGCACCCTAGTTGCGCCCTGGTTGTTCCCTAGTTGCTCCTCAGCTGGGCACTAGCTACATCCTAGTTGTGCCCTAGTTGCGGCCTAGCTACGCCCTAGTTGCGGCCTAGTTGCTCCCTAGTTACGGCCTACTTGCGCCCTACTTGTGCCCTAGTTGTACATTAGTTACGCCCTAGTTGCGCCCTACTTGCACCCTACTTTCGCCCTAGTTGCACCCTAGTTACGCCCTACTTCCACCCTAGTTACGTCCTACTTGCGCCCCAGTTGTATCCTAGTTGTTCCTCAGTTGGGCACTAGCAATGTCCTAGTCGTGCCCTAGATGCGCCTAAGTTGCGCCCTGGTTGCGCCCTAGTGGCACCCTACTTGCGCCTTAGTTGCGTCATACTTGTGCCCTAGTAGCGTCCTAGTTGCGGCCTAGTTGCGTCCTCGTTAAGCCCTAGTTGCACCCTAGTTGCGTCCTAGTTGCCCCTACTTGCTCCCTACTTGCGCCCTTAGTTATGCCCTACTTGCGCCCTAGGTGTGCCCTAGTTGTGCCCTTGTTGCGTCTCAGTTGGGCACTAGCTAGGCCCTAGTTGCGCCCTAGCTTCTCCCTAGTTATGCCCTAGTTGCGCCCTAGTTTCCCCCTAGTTGCGCCCTACTTGCGTCCTACTTGCGTCCCAGTTGTGACCTAGTTGCGCTCTACTTCTGCCCTACTTGTATCCCAGTTGCGCCCTAGTTACGCCCGATTACGCCCTACTTGTGCCCTACTTGCGCCCTACTTGCACCCAAGTTACGCCCTAGTTACAACCTAGTTGCACCGTACTCGCGCCTACTTGCACCCTAGTTGCGCCCTAGTCACGTTTTAGCTGTGCCCTACTTGCGCTGTTCTTGCACCCTAGTTGCGCCCTAGATGCGTCTTAGTTGTGCCCTAGTTGCACCCTGGTTGCGTCCTACTTGCGCCCTAGTTGCGCCCTAGTTGCACCTCAGTAGGGCACTAGCTATGCTCAAGTTGTGCCCTCGTTGCACCCTAGTTGCGTCGTACATGTGCCCTACTTGCGTCCTAGTTTTTCCCTAGTTGCATCCTAGTTACGCCCTACCTGCGTCTTACTTGCACCCTACGTTTTTCCTAGTTGCATCCTAGTTGAGCTCTAGTTGCGCCCTTCTTGTATCCTACTTGCGCCTTATTTTCATCCTAGTTGTGCCCTAGTTGCGCCCTAGTTGCACCCTACTTGCGCCCTGTTTGCACCCTACTTGCGCCCTAGTTGCACCCTAGTTGTACCCTAGTTGCACCTTAGTTGTGTCTTACTTGCACCCTAGTTGCGCCCTAGTTGTGCTTCAGTTGGGCACTAGCAACGTCCCAGTTGTGCCCTAGATGCGCCCTAGTTGCGCCCTTGGTACGCCCTAGTTGCATCCTGCTTGCGTCCTTGTTGCATCCTACTTGAGCCCTAGCTGTGCCCTAGTTGTGACCTAGTTGCGTCCTACTTCCGCCCTCCTTGCGTCCTAGTTGCGCCCTAGCTGCGCCCTTGTTAGGCCCTACTTGTGCCGAACTTGCGTCCTACTTGGGCCCTAGTTACGCCCTAGTTACACCCCAGTTTCATTCTACTTGCGCCTGCTTGCACCGTAGTTGCGCTCTAGTTGCGTTCTAGTTGTGCCCTACTTGCGCCCTACTTGCACCCTTGTTGCACCCTAGTTGCGTCCTAGTTGCGCCCTAGTTACACCCAGGTTGTGCCCTACTTGCGCTGTACATGTGCCCTACTTGTCTCCTAGTTTTGCCCTAGCTCCGCCCTAGTTGCGCCCTACTTGCCTCCTACTTGTGCCCTACTTGCGCCCTAGTTGCGCCCTTGGTGTGCTCTAGTTGCGCCCTTCTTGCACCCTACTTGCATCCTATTTGCATCCTAGTTATTCCCTAGTTGCACCCTTTTTGCGTCCTACTTGCGTCCTACTTGCGTCCTACTTGCACCCTACTTGTGCCTTAGTTCCACCCTTGTTGCGCCCTAGTTCAGCCCTTCTTGCACCCTACTTAGGTCCTAGTTGTGCTCTAGTTGCACCCTGGTTGTGCCCTAGGTGCACCCTAATTACGCCCTAGTTGTGCCCTACTTGCGCCCTAGTTGCGCCCTAGTTGGCGCCTCAGTTGGGCACTAGCTACACTTTAGTTGCGGCCTAGTTGTGCCCTAGAAACATCGTAGTTACTCCCTTCTTGTACCCTACTTGTGTCCTAGTTGTGTCCTACTTGCGCCCTAGTTGTGCCCTACTTGCGCCCTAGTTACGCACTAGTTGCGCCCTAGTTGCACCTCTAGTTACGCCTCAGTTGGACACTAGCTACACCCTAGTTACACCCTAGTTGTGCCCTAGTTGCGCCTTACTCGTGCCCTACTTGCGTCCCACTTTTTCCCTAGCTACGCGATAATTTCGTCCTAGTTACGCCCTAGTTGCGTCCAACATGAGCACTAACCATGCCCTAGTTGTGCCCTAGTTACGCCCTAGTTGTGCCCAAGTTATGTCCTAACTGCACCCTACTTGCACCCTACTTGCACCCTACTTGCGTCCTAGTTGCGCCCTTGTTTCTCCCTTGTTGCACCCTACTTGCATCCTACTTGCGTCCTACTTGCGTCCTAGTTGCGCTGTAGTTGCACCCTAGTTACGTCCTACTTGCACCCTACTTGTGCCCTACTTGCACCCTGGTTGCGCTATACTTGCACCCTAGTTGTGCCCTATTTGTGCCCTACTTGTACCCTAGTTGCGACCTCGGTATGTCCTAATTGCGCCCTAGTTGCACCCTTATTGCTCCCTAGTTGCGCCCTTACTTGCACTCTAGTTGCGCCCTACTTGCGTCCTACTTGTGACCTACTTTTGCCCTACTTGTGCCCTACTTGCACCCTACTTGCTTCCTACTTGCACCTTAGTTGCACCCTAGTTGCACCCTACTTGTACCCTACTTGTGTCCGAGTTGCACCCTAGTTGTGTCCTACTTGCACCCTACTTGTGTCCTACTTTCACCTTACTTGTGCCCTAGTTATGCCCTAGTTGTACCCTAGTAATGCCCTTCTTGCACCCTACTTGCATCCTACATGCGCCCTAGTTGCGCCCTTGTTGCACCCTAGTTATGCCCTACTTGCACCCTACTTGCACCCTATTTGTTCCCAAGTTGCATCCTAGTTGCATCCTAGTTGTGTCCTACTTGCGCCCTATTTGTGCCTCAGTTGCGCCTCAGTTGCACACTAGTTATGCCCTAGCTGCGCCTTGTTTCGTCCTAGTTACGCCCTACTTGTGCCCTGGTTGCACCCTAGTTGTGTCCTAGTTGCGTCCAACCTCCGCCCTAGTTGCACCCTAGTTGCGCCTTAGTTGAGCACCAGCTGCGCCCTACTTGCACCCTAGTTGCACCCTAGTTGCACCCTTGTTGCGCCCTATTTGTGTCCTACTTGCGCCCTAGTTGCGCCCTAGTTGTCCCATAGTTGCGCCCAAGTTGCACCCTAGTCACGCCTCTATTGGGTACTAGCTATGCCATAATTGCGCCCTAGTTGCACCCTAGTTGTGCCGTACTTGCACCCTAGTTGCGCCCTACTTACATCCTAGTTGCACCCTAGTTGCGTCCTACTTGCGTCCTAGTTGCGCCCTAGTTGCGTCCTAGTCACGGCTTAGTTGCGCCTTAGTTGGGCACTAGCTATACCCTAGATGCACCCTGGTTGCACCCTAATTGCATCCTACTTGCACCCTACTTGCGTCCGATTTTGCCCTAGTTGCACCCTAGTTGTGCCCATCTGCGCCCTAGTTGCGTCTAAGCTGGACACTAGCTACGCCCTAGTTGTACCCCAAGTGCCCCCTAGTTGTGTCCCAGTTCCGTCCTAATTGCGCCCTAGTTGTGTCCTACTTGTACCTTACTTGTGCCCTATTTGCGCCCTAGTTGTGCCTTAGTTGCATCCTAATTACTCCCTACGTGTGCCCTAGTTGTGTCCTAGTTGCGCCCTAGTTATTTCCTACTTGCGCCCTACTTGCACCCTACTTGCGTCTTAGTTTGGCCCTAGTTGCACCCTAGTTGTGCCTTACTTGCGCCCTACTTCCAGCCTACTTGTACCCTAGTTGCGCCCTAGATGCGACCTATTTGCACCCTACTTGCGGCCTACGTGTACCCTAGTTGCACCCTAGTTGCGCCCTAGTTACACCCTAGTTGTACCCTGTTTGCGCCTTACTTGCGTCCTAGTTGCACCCTACTTGCGCCCTAGTTGTGCCCTAGTTGCATCCTACTTGCAATCTACTTTCACCCTTCCTGCGCCCTTCTTGCACCCTAGTTGCATCCTAGTTGCGCCCTAGTTGTGCCGTACTTGCGTCCTAGTTGTACCCTACTTGCGCCCTATTTACTCTCTACGTGTGCCCTATTTGCGTCCTTGTTGAATCCTAGTTGTGCCTCAGTGAGGCACTAGCCACACCCTAGTTGCACCCTAGTTGCATCCTAGTTGCCCTACATGCATCCTACTTGTGACCTATTTACTCCCTACTTGCGTCCTAGTTGTGCCCTAGTTGCGCCTAGTTACGCTATAGTTGCGCCTTTGTTGGGCACCAGCTACACCCTGGTTGCACCCTCCTTGTGACCTAGTTGTGCCCTACTTGTGCCTTGGTTGCATCCTACTTGCACCCTAGTTGCGCCCTAGTTGTGCCCTAGGTGCCCCCTACTTGTACCCTACTTGCGTCCTACTTGCGCCCTAGTTGCACCCTAGTTGCGCCCTAGTTGTGTCCTAATCGCGTTCTACTTGTGCCACACGTGCGCTCAAGTTGCACCCTAGTTGCGCCCTACTTGTGCCTTGATTGTGCCCTAGTTGCACCGTTGTTCCCTGGTTACACCCTACTTGCACCCTAGTTGCGCCATTGTTGCACACTACTTGCATCCTACTTGCGCCTCAGTTGGGCACTAGCTACGCCCTAGTTGTGCCCTGGTTGCGCCATATTTGCGCCCTACTTACGCCCTAGTTGCGCCCTAGTTGCACCCTAGTTGCCCCCTACTTGCGTCCTAGTTGCGCTTTCGTTGCGGCCCAGTTGCGCCCTAGTCGTGCGCTAGTTGCGCCACAGTTGTGGACTACCTACGCCCTAGTTGTGACCTAGTCGGGCCCTACTTGCACCATGTTTGTGCCCTACTTGCGTCCTACTTACGCCCTACTTGCATCCTAGTTGCGCCTTACTTGCGTCCTAGTTGCGCCTCAGTTGGACAATATTTACCGCGTACTTGCGCCCTAGTTGTGCCATAGTTGCGCACTACTTGCGGCCTACTTGCGCCTTAACTGCGCCCTACTTGTGTCCTAGTTATGCCTTGTTGCACACAAGTTGTGCCCTACTTGCGTCCTGCTTGCACCCTAGTTGCACCCTAATTGCACCCTAGTTGCATCCTACTTGCGCCCTACATGCGTCCTACTTGCACCCTAGTTACACCTGAGTTACGCCTTACTTGTGCCCTAGTTGCGCCCTTGTTGCACCCAAGATGTGCCCTACTTGCGTCCTACTTGTATCCTAGTTGCATCCTAGTTACGCCCTAGCTGCACCCTCCTTGCACCCAACTTACGCCCTTCTTACACCCTCGTTCCGCCCTAGTTACATCCTAGTTGCACACGACTTGTACCCTACTTGGACCCTAGTTGCACCGTAGTTGCACCTTATTTGCGTCCTAGTTATGCCCTACTTGTGCCCTAGTTGCGCCATACTTGTGCCCTAGTAGCGCCCTAGTTGCGCCTCAGTTGGGCACTAGCTACACCTTATTTGCGCCCTACTTGCACCCTTCTTGGACCCAAGTTGTGCCTTATTTGTGTCCTTGTTGCGTCCTACTTGCGCCCTACTTGCAGCCTAGTTGCACCCTAATTGCGTCCTAGCTGCAAATAGTTGGATACTAGCTACACCTTAGTTGCGCCCTAGTTCCACCCTAGTTGCACCCTACTTGCACCCTACTTGCACCCTACTTGTGCCCAACTTGGACCCTATTTGCGCCCTACTTGCACCCTAGTTGCATCCTAGATGCGCCTCAGTTAGACACTAGCTACGGCCTCTGTACGCCTTAGTTGAAACCTTCTTGCGCCCTACTTGCACCTTAGTTGCATCCTACTTGCGCCCTAGTTGTGCCCTACTTTCGCCCTAGTTGCGTCTCAGTTGGGCACTAGCTACGCCCTAGTTGCGCCCTAGGTGCGACCTAGTTGTGCCCTAGTTGGATCCTAGTTGTGCCCTAGTTGTACTCTAGTTGCGCCCTAGTTGTGCCCTAGTTGCACCCTAGTTGTGCCCTTGTTGTGCCCTAGTTGCACCCTACTTGTGCCCTATTTGTACCCTAGTTCACCCTATTTGCACCCTAGTTACGTCCTACTTGCATCCTTCTTGCGTCCTACTTACGCCCTCGTTGCACCCTAGTTACATCCTATTTGCAACGTACTTGCACCATACTTCCACCCTACGTGTGCCCTAGTTGTGCCCTCGTTGTGCCCTAGTTGCACCCTACTTGCACACTACATTCATTCTAGTTACATCCTAGTTGCGCCCTAGTTGTGCCCTACTTGTGTCCTACTTGTACCCTAGTTATGCCCTACTTGTGCCCTACTTGCGCCCTGATTGCACCCTAGTTGCACCCCAGTTTTTCCCTAGTTGTGTCCTACTTGCGTCCTACTTGTGTCCTACTTGTGCTCTACTTACACCCTAGTTGTGTCCTACTTGTGTCGTAATTGTACCCTAGCTGCGTCCTAGTTTTGCCCTAGTTGCGCCTCAATTGAGCACTAGTTACACCCTAGTTTCAGCATTGTTGCGCCCTCCTTGCGCCCTACTTGTACCCTACTTGCGCCCTACTTGTGCCCTCGTTGTGCCCTATGTGCGTCCTCATTGTTTCCTAGTTACACCCTAGTTGCACCCCTAGTGGACACTAACTACACCCTATATGCACTCTGTTTGCACCCTAGTTGCGGCCTTCTTGCGCCCTACTTAAGTCCTTCTTGCGCCCTAGTTGCACCCTAGTTGCGCCCTAGTTGTGCCTCAATTGGACACTAGTTACGTCCTCGTTGTACCCTAGTTGCACCCTAGTTGCACCCTACTTGTGCCCTACTTACACCCTACTTGCGTTCTAGTTGTGCCCTAGTTGTACCCTATGTGCACCGTACATGCGTCCTACTTGCGACCTACTTGCGCCCTAGTTGTACCCTAGTTTCCCCCTAGTTGCGCCCTAGTTTCGCCCTAGTTACCTTAGTTTCATCCAAGATGCGCCCTACTTCCACCCTTGTTGCACCTTAGTTGGACACCGGCTATGCCCTAGTTGTGCCCTAGTTAAGCACTATTTGCGTCCTACTTGCAACCTAGTTGTGCTGTAGTTGTGCCCTAGTTGCTCACTGGTTGCACTTCAGTTGGGCACTAGCTACGTCCTAGTTGCGCCCTAGTTGTGCCTTTTTGCGACCTAGTTTGCGCCCTAGTTTTGCCCTAGTTGCACCCTAGTTGCACCCTACTTGCGCCCTACTTGTGCCCTACTTGCGTCCTAATTGCGTCCTAGATGCACCCTAGTTACGTCCTAATTGTTCCCTACCTTCGCCCTACTTGCGCCCTAGTTGCGCCCTAGTTGTAGCCTAGTTATTCCCAACTTGTGTCCTACTTGCGCCCTAGTTGCGTACTACTTGTGCCCTATTTGCACCCTGGTTGTGCCCTAGTTGCGTCCTCCTTGTGTCCTAGTTGCACCCCAGTTGCGCACTAGCTACGCCCTAGTTGCACCCTTGTTCCACCCTAGTTGCGCCCTAGTTGTGTCTTTGTGTTGCACTACTTGTGTCCTACTTGCACCCTAGTTGTGCCCTGCTTGCACCCTGGTTGCGCCTAACTTGCGCTCTAGTTTCGCCTCTGTAGGGCACTTGCTACGGCCTAGTTACACCCTAATTACACCCTAGTTGTATCCTACTTGCGCCCTATGTGTGTCCTAGTTGCGCCCTATTTGTGTCCTAGTTGTACCGTCCTTTTGCCCTACTTGTGCCCTAGTTGTGCCCCAGCTTTGCCTTAGTTGCGCCCTACTTGCGCACAACTTGCTTTCTAGTTAAGCCCTGATTGCGTCCTAGTTGAGCCCTACTTGGGCACTTATTGCGCCCTAGTTATGCCCTAGTTGTGCCCTAGTTGTGCCCTACTTAAGCCCTAGTTGCGCCCTACTTGTGCCCTAGTTGTATCCTAGTCGTGCCTCAGTTGGGCACTAGCTATGCCCTAGTTGCACCCTGGTTGCACCCAAATTACGCCCTAGTTACGCCCTACTTGCTTCCTACTTGCGCCCTAGTTGCGCCCTACTTGCGCCCGAGATGCATCCAATATACGCCCTAGTTGTACCCTAGTTGCGTCTAAGTTGGGACAAGCTACACCCTAGTTGCATCCTAGTTGCACCCTACTCGCGTCCTCATTGCGTCCTATTTGCGCCCTAGTTCCACCATACTTACGCCCTACTTGCACCCTTGTTGCGCCCTAGTTGCACCATCGTTACACCAAATTTTCACCCTATTTGCGTCCTTCTTGCACCCTACTTGTAGCCTAGGAGAGCCCTAGTTGTGTCCTAATTGCGCCCTACTTGCACCCTAGTTGCGCCCTACTTATGCCCTAGTTGTACCCTAGTTGTGCCTAGTTGGACACTAGCTACGCACCTGTTCCGCCCCAGTTGCGTCCTAGTTACGCCCTACTTGCGCCCTACTTGCGCCCTAGTTACGCCCTACTTGCACCCTAGTTGCACCCTACTTGTACCCTAGTTGCCTCCTAGTTGCGACCTAGTTGCACCATGGTTGCGCCTCAGTTAGGCACTAGCTACACCCTAGTAACACCCTAGGTGTGCCCTAGTTGTGCCATAGTTGCGCCCTGCTTGCGCCCTGCTTGCGCCCTAGTTGCGCCCTACCTGCACCCTAGTTGTGCCCTAGTTGCGCCCTATTTGTGCCCTAGTTGTGCCTTATTTGGACACAAGCTACATCCTAGTTGGGCCCTAGTTGCGCCCTACTTGCACCCTAGTTGCGCCCGAGTCACGTCCTATTTCCATCCTACTTGTGCCCTACTTGTTTCCTAGTTGTGCCCTAGTTGTGTCATACTTGCGCCCTACTTGCATCCTACTTGTGCCTTAGTTGTGCCCTATTTGTGCCCTAGTTGCGCCCTACTTGCGCCATACATACGCTCTACTTGCACCCTAGTTGTGCCATAGTTGCACCCTAGTTGCGCCCTATTTGCGCCCTAGTTGCACCCTACTCATGTCCTAGTTACGCCCTAGTTGAGCATCACTTACGCACTAGCTACGCCCTAGTTGCGCCCTAGTTGCGCCCTAGTTGCGCCCTTGTTGTACCCAAGTTGCACCGTACTTGCACCCTAGTTGTGCCCTATATGCATCCTACATGCGCCCTAGTTTCATCCAACTTGTGCCCTTGTTGCGCCCTGGTTGTGCCTCAGTTGGGCAATAGATACGCCCTTGTTGCGTCCTAGAAGCGTCCTAGTTGCACCCTAGTTGTGCCTGACTTGTGCCCTACTTGTGCCCTAGTTGTACCCTAGTTGTGCCCTATTTGTAGCCTACTTGTGCCCTAGTTGTACCCTAGTTGTGCCTTAGTTGTGTCCTAGTTGCGCCCTACTTGCACCCTACTTGCGTGTTACTTGTGCCCTACTTGCGCCCTAGTTGCGCCTTACATGCGTCCCACTTGCAACCTAGTTGCACCCTAGTTTCGCCCTAGATACGCCCTAGTTGCACCCTAGTTACAACTCAGGTGGGCACTAGCTAAACGCGCCCTAGTTGCACCCTAATTGCTCTAGTTGCGCCGTACTTGTGCCTCAGTTGGACACTAGCTACGTCCTACTTGCGCCCTAGTTGCGCCCTAGTTACGCCCTAGTTGCACCCTAGTTACACCCTAGTTGCGCCTTAGTTGCGTCCTACTTGTGCCCTAGTTGGACCCTAGGCGCGTCTTAGTTGCGTCCTATTTGCACCCTACTTGTGCCCTACTTGCGCCCTAGTTGTACCCAAGTTGTGCCCTAGTTGTGCCCTACTTGCGCCCTACTTGTGCCCTAGTTATGCCCGAGTTACGCCCTAGTTGCGCAATACTTGCGCCCTAGTTGCGCCATACTTGCGCCCTAGTTGCTCCATGGTTGCGCCTCAGTTGGACACTAGCTACGTCCCAATTGCTCCATAGTGGTGCCCTAGTTGCGCCCTAGTTGCACCCTACTTGCGCCCTACTTGCGCCCTTGTTCCGCCCTACGTGCGTCCTAGTTGCGTCCAACTTGCACCCTTGTTGCACCCAAGTTACACCTCAGTTGGGCACTAGCTACACCCTAGTTGTGTCCTAGAAGCACCCTAGTTGCACCCTTGTTGTGTCATACTTGCACCCTACTTACGCCCTAGTTGCGCCCTACTTACGCCCTAGTTACGCCCTACTTGCAACCTACTTGCACCCTAGTTGTGCCCTAGTTACGCCTTACTTGCTCCTTACTTGTGCCCTAGTTGCACCCTAGTTGCTCCTTAGTTGCATCCTAATTGCACTTACATGCACCGTATTTACGCCCTACGTGTGCCCTAGTTGCGTCCTAGTTGCACCCTAGTTTCACCCTAGTTGCACCCTACTTGCGCCCTCCTTGTGCCATAGTTACCTCCTACTTGCGTCCTAGTTGCGCCCTACTTGCACCTTAGTTGCACCCTACTTGCGCCCTAGATGCGCCTCAGTTGGGCACTAGCTACGCTCTGCTTGCGCCCTAGTTGTGTCCAAGGTGTGTCCTAGTTCCGCCCTACTTGCTTCTTACTTGCACCCTAGTTACGCCCTACTTGCGCCCTAATTGCGTCCAGCTTGCGCCCAAGTTGCGCCAAAGTTGCGCCTAAGTTGGGCACTAGCTACACCGTAGTTCCCCCCTAGTTGCACCCTAGTTGCATCCTAGTTGCGCCTTGCTTGTGCCCTACTTGTGCCCTAGCTGCGCCCTAGTTGTGCCCTACTTGCGCCCTACTTATGCCCTAGTTGCTCCCACCCTAGTTGCACCCTAGTTGGTTCCTACTTGTACCCTACTTACGTCCTAGTTGCACCCTAGTTGCGACCTAGTCACACCCTACTTGCGTCCCACTTGCACCGTCCTAGTTGCACCCTAGTTGCGACCTAGTCACACCCTACTTGCGTCCCACTTGTACCCTACTTGCGGCCTAGTTTTACCCTAGTTGCGCCCTACTTGCGTCCTACTTGCATCCTACTTGGATCCTAGTTGCGCCCTACTTGCACCCTAGTTGCGCCCTAGTTGCTCACTACTTGTGCCCTAGTTGTGCCCTACTTACGTCGTAGTTGCACCCTAGTTGCGCCTCAGTTGGACACTAACTACGCCCTTGTTGCACCCTAGTTGCGCCCTAGTTGCGCCCTAGTTACGCCCTACTTGCGCCCTACATGCGCCCTAGGTGCACCCTAGTTGTGCTCTACTTGTACCCTAGTTGCGACCTAGTTGTGCCCTAGTTGCACCTTACTTACGCCTTAGTTGGGCACTAGCTACACCCTAGTTACACCCTAGTTACGCCCTAGTTTCACCCTAGTTACGCCCTACTTGCACCCTACTTGCGCCCTAGTTGCGCCCTACTTGCGTCCTTGCGCCATACTTGCGCCCTAGTTGCGCCCTAGAAGTGCCTCAGTTGGGCACTCACATTGGTACTCACGTTGTTACTTGCATTGGTACTTAGATTGGTATTCAAATTGTTACTTCTACTCATACTCACAATTTTACTCACATTGGTACTCACATTGGTAGTCACATTGGCACTCATATTGACATTAAATGGCCCTCTCAATGGTATTTACATTGATACTCACAATGGTTCACATTGGTACTCACACTGATACTCAAAGTGACACTTCTTCCATAGTCACACTGGTCCTCAAATTGGCACTCATCTTGGTATTCACAATGGCACATACATTGGTACTCACGTAGTACTCACATTGCCACTCATATTCTTAATCACATTGGTTCTCACGTTGAAACTTTGGTACTCTCTCTGGTATTTACATTAATCCTCCCATTTGTACTCACACAGATACAAACACTGGTACTCACATTGTTACTTACATTAGTACTCATACTAGTACCCACATTGGGACACACATGAATACTCATAGTTGTACTCACTTTGGTACTCAATTTGTTGCTTACATTTGCAATCACTTTGGTACTCATATTGGCATCATATACAGTGACCTTCACATTGGTATTCACATTCTTACTCACATTAGGACTCACATATATGCTTACATTTGTTCTCACTTTGTTAGTCACATTGTTACTGACATTTTTACTCACATTGGTATTCACATTGGCTCTCACAATGGTCCTCGCATTGGTACTCACATTGATACTTACATTACTACTCAAATCGGTTGTCAGATTGTCNTTTGGTACTCAATTTGTTGCTTACATTTGCAATCACTTTGGTACTCATATTGGCATCATATACAGTGACCTTCACATTGGTATTCACATTCTTACTCACATTAGGACTCACATATATGCTTACATTTGTTCTCACTTTGTTAGTCACATTGTTACTGACATTTTTACTCACATTGGTATTCACATTGGCTCTCACAATGGTCCTCGCATTGGTACTCACATTGATACTTACATTACTACTCAAATCGGTTGTCAGATTGTCTCTCACATTTGTACTCACAGCGGTACTCACATTGGCACTCACAAAGGTATTCACACAGGCACTCACATTGGTTCTCACATTGCCCATCAAATTGGTGCTCAGATTGTCACTCATATTAATCATCGCAATGTCTCTCACTTTGGCACTCACATGGGCACTCGCATTGGTCCTCATAGTGGTACTCGCATTGATGCTCACATTGCTTCTGACATTGGTAAGCACATTGGTTCCCACATAGATAATCACATTAGTTCTCATATGGGTACTTATAGTTGTACCCAAAAATGGTACTCACATTGGTACTCACATTGGTACGCACATTGGTACTCATCTTGGCATTCAAATCGGCACTCACATTGATACTCACACTGGTACTCACATTGATACTCACACTGGTACTCACATTGGTGCTCATATTGATATTTATATTGGTACTCACATCGTTACTCACATTGGAAATTGCATTGGTATTCAGTTTGGTATTCACATTCAGGCTTATGTTGGTACTCACTTTGGTACTTATATTGGTACTGACATTGCTACTTACATAGGTACTAACGTTGGTTCTCACATTTGCACTCAAATTGATACTCAGATTGATACTCACATTGATACTCACATTGGTACTCACATTCATGCTCAAATTATTTCTCACCTTGGTACTCACCTTTGTTAGGTATGACAGGGAAGCCTCAAAATCAAAAATTCCACAAAGGTTGTTACACCTTCTTCCTTACATTTATGTGTTGTACATCCTGAATTTAATCAGGCACAAGCTTCACCTTCAAGAGTACTAACACCTTAGAATCACTTCTGGAGAAAGGCTCAAGTTGCCAATACATAAGAGAGAATCAAGCAAGGGATAATTGATTAGCATGCAAGAGACATAATTTTATAAATATTTGTCGAGTACCAGAAATCAAAAGCACATTCCTGAACAATGGCTTGAGCCAGCCACACACAAGTCTGTGAAACAATGGAGCATGAGGTACCGTGTACCCACCTTTGTTACTTAGGAACCATGTGTGTGTGTGTGTGTGTGTGTGTGTGTGTGTGTG
>SZWC01001946.1:131842-151961 GCA_023375785.1 Penium margaritaceum | reverse complement strand
GGGGGGACGAGATGTAGGCAAAGTGAGAGGGCAAGGGTTTTACCTGGTGGCAAGCCACACGCCGCCTAGGATGAGTGCGAGGGACAGCAGCATCACGATGAACGTGGAAATGGACGTCAACGCCTTGGCCAGCCCCATCGCGTTCTCCTCTTACTGCTGTCTATCACTCTCCCAACACCTCGACTTTCAGCGTTATGGTTCGCCGGATTAGTGCTGGCGTCGGTTCTCCTCCTCCTTCAGTGCGCAGACGGGGCAGACTGCGCGCGTTGGGCCGAACGAAGACGGCTCGACGACAGTGTCCTACGTTCTACGATGACGAGGTGTCAAGCTGAGCAATATCGGCTGGACGGACGGACGACGATGTCGCAGCGAGCTGCTGCTGGCCAAGTAGGTAGGTCCCCACGTGTCACGCGAGAGAATATGGGCTGCGGATGCTAGGGTTGGCTGCTGCCCCGTTTGCTGCTGTCCCGTTTGCTGCTGTCCGGTTTGCTGCTGTCCCACCGCCGCTGCCTGCTGCACACTTCAGCGGGATCACGTAGTAGGTCCTTCCGAATCGTTTTGCAAGACGTCTCTCCAACGGGATCGCCAGCGTCAGCGTCAGCGTCAGCGTCAGAGAGAAAGTGGTCCGCGTCGTAGCAGTAGCAGTAGCATTGGGTCGTCGAGCGGGGGAGAGTGCCGACTTCTCCCGCGTGGTTTGGCAAGGTGAATGATGCGGGGTCGCTGGACGGAGAGGAGACAAGACAGTGAAATCCACACGTTTGCCTGCCCGTCTACTAATTGGGGCCGGAGAGCGGGAGAATGCTGTTGGGGTAAGAGGGAGAGGGAGAGGGAGAGTGAGAGGAGTCCTCGTGTGGGGATCGCGTGGCTGAGGTGCCAAGCCCCTTCGGACTTGCAAGAGTGAGAAGCCAATAGACCGTCGTTACTATGCTGCTATCAAGCGAAAGCGGCACCGGCGTGGTCAGAGAGAGCAGCCGTCTGTCGGTGAAACGCAGGTCGGAGGGAGCTCATGCGGCACAGAAGGTTGCGGCGACTGTCCCATTGGATTGAACGGAGGCGAGTGAATCCAAGCGCCCACTAGAACGTCAAGGTCAGCACTGACGATGGCAGCGGTCGCCCTCGTCTGTAAGGGAAGCCAGCACCAACATGCTCAGAACCCTTGGAGCTTAGGGATCCCGGAGATTGCGGCGACTGTCCCAGTGGGCAGATTGAAGGCAGCAACACCCGCGTTGTTGGAGTCCGACGGACCGACAGGAGCGTCGCGGTCGACACGAACGTTGAGTCGCCGTTGCCGAGGCGCCAGGGAACATGTCGAGAGGCGCGAGTTGACACCGCGGATCGGCAAGTCTCCCTTTCAGCGGCGACAGTTCGTGGCGGGTGTCGCTCCAAGCGCCACGGATGGCGGGCAGCGGCGAACACGCCCACCGAAAAGGACCGTTGGGACAAGGGGAAGGCCAGCGGAGCAGGATGAGTCGGAGAGGACGAAGGCACTTGGGACGCTAAGGCCCCGGTTCGTCTGGGCCCACCGCGACGGAGCCGCTTGGGTCGAAAGTTGAGTGATACTCTGGATCCAACGGTCGGGAATTTCAGATCGAGCGCTTCCCTCACGGCGAGTCGTCGGATGAATGGGACGTGTTCAGGTTTCGGGAGACGGACGGGCCCAAAAGTTCCGAGCGACTTTGGCCGCTGCAGGCAGCAAGCGAGGCCAGTCGCCAATCCCAAGGCGTCCCAGCAGAGACGTGCTGCACCGCAGGGCTGCTGTGGGCAGCCCCGCAGTAGCTGCGGTGTCTTCCAGAAAGCTTCACCGAGTCCAGCTGGAGCCATCGGCTCTTCGGCCGGCGGTGGAGGCGGCTTCCGCGCTGCACACCGAATATTGTGGCTGCCACAAAAACGGGGAAACAATGTTGTGCATATACAAACATAGGAGATCGAGTCGTCTTTCAAATAATTTCAAAAACAACGAAAACAAACTAGACAGAGCTCGAATATTTTCCAGTCGATTCCAAGGATTTCAAAGCGAGTCGCCTAGGTGACAAAGGCACCGCCGTCATGGGTAACACAAAGACCGGGCCTGAAAACGCCACCTCAATCATTTCTCATCTGCAAGCGATCGCAGTTTAATGAAGTGGACATGCAACAGCAGAACCCAAACCATCCCGAGAGATAAACCCGGAAACACTGGGCTATCTTCAAATGGAAAACATCCATCTCTGAAATTAAAATACATATACTTCGAAGAAATAATTATGTCAAAAACCATGAGTAATTTATTTTTTTTTGTGTTTGTCCATTGGTCGTGGCTAACGTGGATGAAGTGGGCAAGATCTCGTTAAGGAAGCTTATAGTCCCCCCCCCCCCCCCCCCCCCCATTTATGGGGTGTAAATTTTATTTTTCTTCGACCAGTTGTGGGGAATGGGATTGAGGTGGATTTCGTGGTGTGATTTCCTTTCCTTGTTGTGTATGGGAAAAGTGGCTCAGATGATTGTGTTATACAAGGGATTGATACGTTCTGTTGCAAATTATCCGTTCTTTCGGGGCTGAATTCATCGAGTAAAGTTAATGGAACTATATTGGGTTGTTCTTGGTGATGGGGAAGTATAAGTGAAGAAGATTTGGTTTTTTTTTTTCCACTGCATCCTTTGTACTGGGTCCAGAAAATGATTTTGGCTCGCAGAAAATTCTAGAAGAGGCGGTTAGTGGTAGAACTGGTAGGGCTAACAAGAGAACTAGTGTGGTGGGTCTGGGGTTGGGAGGGCATCGATGAGTATTATTGGTCTTAGTGTGACCGGTGTGAGGTCCTTACAGTCAAGAGGACAACGTTTCCTTATTTCATGTAGTGAACATTGAAGGGCATGTCTGGGCGGGCATTGGGTGGAGGAACTCATGTCCGTGGGTGTCCAAGATTGAATGATGCACAATGCAGTGCATCGCACATTGTAGTTGGATGCTTAGAGGTGTGTTTGTTGTGCCTGTGTGTAAACACTTGTATTGCAAGGTGGACACAGGCGAGTGTGGACATACGTTAGTTGGCACACGTGACTCGCCCCCTCAACTTACCAGAATTGGACTTCAATGTTGGAGCCCCGCGCTAGAACATGTAAATTCTTGCTGGACTCGAGTTACGTTAGGTAGGCCAAGTGGGAATGTTTTTCATACTTTGATAGTTATTTGTTGTAAAATGAAAGTAATAGTTTGATTTCAGCTGTGTGATAGTATGTGATTTGTGGTGAGGAGGCCGGGAAATTCACCATTCTACCATTGGTCGTAGATAATGTGCGAAATTCCATGAGTGGGCCAAGCAAGGAGAGGTGTCCACTCTTTGGATGTTTAAAATGAAACCAAACCAGCCAAGCACGATAAACCCTTTTCACTTCTTCTATCCGTCTATAGAAGCAACTTGTAGCGTGGCAGTGCCACGCCGACCGGTCGAAGGAGCCACGTGGCTCGAGCGGGGTCACTTGGGACTGTGGGCTGTTAGACGGGATGGCTTGAGGGTCGGAGACCCTCAAGCACCGCGGTTTTGGCCTAGTCGGCCAAAGATTCCGTCGATTCTGTTACATTGGTATCAGAGCTCCAGGGCTCGAATCCCACCTCGGGATTACCGGAGATGCCGAGGCGGCTCTCACTCCTAGCGGGAGGGGTGTAGTGTGGCAGTGCCCCGCCGACCGGTCGAAGGAGCCACGTGGCTCAAGCGGGGTCACCTGGGACTGAGGGCGGTTAGACGGAATGGCTTGAGGGTCGGAGACCCTCAAGCACCGCTATTTTGGCCTAGTCGGCCAAGGATTCCGTCGAATCCGTTACACAACCAAATGGGGTAAAGGGGACATGGTCAATACCTAAACACACCTCAGCACCAAATCTAGTGCCCCCCTCCCATGTATAGAGAGAGGGAGAGAGAGAGAGAGAGAGAGAGAGAGAGAGAGAGAGGGAGAGAGAGAGAGAGAGAGAGAGAGAGAGAGAGAGAGAGAGAGAGAGAGAGAGAGAGGGAGAGACAGAGAGAACTCATAATTGTAAGGTATTTTCACTATAGGTTAAACGTCCAAGACAAGCAACCAAGAAATTGGGACTCCTTGTCGATAAATATTCAAAAACACATGGTGCCAAATTTGTGCGGCGAAAACAACGTGAGACATTTTTGGGCATTTCTACCCGGAGTAGCATAGTGGACATATGATACAAGCAACATGTCCTAGATGACTTAGATGGATGTAAAAACAAGCTAACTCAAACTCATGAGCTCAGTCGTCTTCACAGTTTTTCACAAACTCTTGATAAATCACACGTATTACACATCTTGCGTATGAGTGATTCCTACTTTGAGTGATTTATGTGAACATTGTTTCCACTTTTAAAGCAAACCTTTGAAATTGTACTGAGAAGCATATCTAGTTACATATCCAAAAACTTGGCCGGTTTTAATCTTTTACCATTAGACCCGATTCGATTGATTCAAGCGGATCATTCCGAAGTCGATGTCTTGAGCATGATTGATATCCTTAAGCATGTCTGATAGGCGAAACACTTACATGTGGTTTGACATCTTGTGCATACGTGTTCCGCGCCAAGACATGGCATCATCCTAGACATCCTCTTGTCTATGTTTTATATGTTTATGTAATCAAAGTCTATGTTTTCAGATTGGTACTGAAATTGTAGTACACAAACAACTTACGTAGGGACTACTTAAATGTCACATCTCCAAAACGAAACGAACCATGCCAAGTGAATAACCACATTGGGTTAATGGTGTTCTTGTTCTTATTCACCCAGAAAAAACATGTCACTTCCCAACCGCTCACATAGATTGACAATTCTGCAAGGAACTTCCTTTTTGACCCCTCCAATAGCAGAAGAAACTCACGCCATTTGGCTTACACTGGTAAAACAAGAGAAAAGCAACAAAATGATTCACTCCTATCAATCTCCCACTACCTAGCCGTGCAAGATTTTACCATACCAAATCCGCTAAACTCCATGACATGGCATCTACCATTGTTCCCCCTAGCACAATGGAGAGTATCAACCTACACGATGCAAACAATCCCACACGCAAGAGCAACAAAAAAAAGGGGTCGTAACCGCGTCGAAGAATGGATAGTCCACGTTCTCAAATGCAGCACTAGGTCCCAGAGCCCAAAGTTGCACGGTGGGGGCAACGGTAGCACCGTGACAATGATTTTATAATGCCATGAACTTCTAGCGTGGTTTTCCGGAATAACCACTCAAGGTTGTGTAAGGGTGCCATGCAGCTAGTTTTGCACAAGATCCAAGGATAACGTATGAATGCTTAAGATATTGAGCAGGGATTGTATTGAGAGCTTTGGATCGCGTCTAGACAACAGTAACCAAGAGCATATGCTTGAGTCACAAACAAGCACCCAAGTTAAAAGACGGATGCATGGGAACGTGCACAAATTTCCGTGGTTATACACGAATGCTCAGGATCACGCGTGGATGGTGGGCATTATACACTCGTGCTTGATGTCATACTCCGACACTCAGGGTTCACCATGAATGCCCAAGTTTATGCTTGTTCTATGAATATAGGTGGGGATATGTGTTGTTAACCAAAGCCAAGTACGAAAAGATGGGGTGAAGGATAGAGGAAGTGCATGTGTAAGAGCTCTCGCATGCAACAACTCCTTGTACAAAAAAAAAAAAAACTCATGGCAGGTCTAAGCGGGAATGCAACTTCCGCTATAGTCGTAATGATAATGGCTAAGTCAAGAGCACTGCAAATGGCCAGGTACGTTTGCATAATGGCAAATACGGTGGTGCATGGCCGTGTCTTGGTGGATGGGCATGAGTAGTGGCGGGCATCCAAGGGGAATCGTAGATAGGACAGGGCATCAGAAAAATGGATGGAAATGTTAGCAACTATGATGTGAAGGAGCACCCGTGGCTATAGTACTTTCTACCGTAGGTGCTACACTCCTATCGAATGTTATAGAGCTGGTTTCTAAACAACAAACACTCTTACAGCCGAGCATGCCAGAATTCATCACATTTAAGCCGATGTTACCACTGCGATGTATGCGCCACTACTAATGCTGATGGTAGGCGCATGTTGTAGCTCTTGCCAAATCAAATACAAGGCGTGTACAATTTCCTCTACCATTATGAGGTATGTACGTGTGTGTATGTGGTGTCACCACCGCCACTATTGTCATTCCCATGCTACAGATACCACCATCACACTGAGAAACAAGGCATCACTAATGACATAAGATGTAAAGCTTTTGTGATGGTTGGAAAATGATACATGATGCACGATATGAGGTAAAGAGAAATATGAGTAGTGAGGAGAAGACACAATTTATGCCCCATCAACTCTAAACGTGTCCTTGTACGACCATCTTTGTGCATGTACAAAATCCTTCAGAACAAGCAACCAGTCATATTACTTAGGATTGATAGGCCTTGTTTTGTGCACTGGGACCACTCATAGCAAGTTAACTTCCATAATACACAGGGATGGCATGAATATTGGTCACATATGAAGTCATTCTGTGTCCTTAAAATCCTTCATGACCCATGGAAATATTTTTTAACATATTTATTTTAGCACACAAGAGTCAGAATAGTTTCTGGTAGACAATTGAAGGACAACAAATCCCAAGAAGAAGACTCAATCCAAGAAGATAGAAGTTGTGGAGTTATGGAGTATATGTTTAAAGGACTTGGGATATTTGGGTTACTCATAACTAGCAACACATGTACTTCAACAAGAAGAGTTCCAACTATTGAGAAAAAAACATACAGGTGCCGGGTCAAGAATGAGGCATATCAAGGATCTTGAACACTTGGAGTAGCGGGGATATAACGGACGATCAGTGAGCTTGCTTGCGCCTGCAATGCTCAAACGTGCCAAGGGGCTAAATCGCCCACGGCCAAAACAGCAAACATCAAATGCACTACAACGTTTTGTGCTGTCTCAAATGTTCCAGAATCATTTAGCCTAAGGTTATACACTTTACTATCCCAACCACCAAAGGAAGGCACGGGATCATAAAAAAGGTGCACCACTAATTGTTAGCCCGAGAGAATCTTGCTGTCGACTAGAGACAGTCACAAAGAAGGCACCAGCACTCTACATGATTATCTAGTATACCCCATGAATATACCCTTCCCCATAGCTTGATTGCAACATCACTATGCTTTCTCCTATAATAGTGCAACCGACATCAAGGTTCCTTTCCAGTCACTCACCTTGCGTTGATGTGATGATTGTGCATGGAGGTTAAAGGTCACTGCCAGTTTTTGATACACACAACAATAGTCTCATGACCCACAACTGATGCACAAACTAGCGCTCAACTACAAAGCAGGCATTGCGAGACATGATACAAGACTGTACATATGTACAAGTAGCACAGTACATGATACCAGGGAATCACAAGAATACAACATGCAAATGGTGTCAGTAGTGGGGTTGGAGACATCATTATTGGGTGCTTTAGTCATAAAATCAGCCTCTTTATATTCAGTGTCGATACATATGATATGGAAGCTACCTATCACATTACCCCAGTACCACAAAACGAGGTTCCATGTTGATGTGCCTGATGTAGATACAATGCATGACATTACGTGCTGCAATAGCCATGGTGCTTTGGTTACCACATCTTAGGGTGATGTATCAGATGGGTACACAGAACTATTGTAGCAGACAGCACAACCAAAAACTCCTGCATGTCTTTGCAGTAAGAGTGACATACTGAGCATCGTTGGAGATACACGGTAAGAAACTCTACTAATTAAACTTCTACGAATCAACTGTCTCCCAGGGATGACGACATAGCCAATACAAAGGTATTAATTTAAGTAATGTACTGAGTCAATAACTATGCAGCCATCGACAACTGACGGTGGTGCACAATAGCAATGGCCAACCCAAACTCCCAAGATAGTACACAAAAAAATGCATGGTGTACCCTCTGTGTGTCGAACCCACAAACATAGTCGTAACTGAGCCAAAGATTTCACACCTAAGGCGACGTTCGTCCTTGTAGTGTTTTCCAGGCACACAATAAACCCAACTAGTTGTAGGTAGTCTATCACACGGACACCCTTCTCCCACTTTCATATGATTAGTGTCTCCGATGATTGATACCCAGTTAGGGTCATCGATGTTGACGCGGTAGGTATGGGCCTTGAGAAGGGGTGCGAAACACTCCTCCACACAGTGGACATGTGAAACATGGTGAACACGAAGGACATGAACTACGTGGTCATACTCAAGTTTTGTTTAAAGAAAAAACGTGATTAAGCCCCAAGTCCTTTCGCTTGGATGTTGACTGGAAAGGAAAATTTGCTGACTTCATGGCCTTTCAATTGGACGACACAACCAACAATTCATCAACATAGACGTGGATGGCGACGAATGGTGCTAAATGCTGGATGATGAAGAGGGATGAGGTGACCATGCTGCATTGATGCCCTCCTTTTCTAGGGCAGAGGTGATGTATTGGTTCCAATACCGAGGTGATTGTTCTAGATCATGGAGCACCACACTCTTTTAGTGCCACCAGCAAGCCCTAAAGGGCTCGAGCAAGTAGATTTCCTCATCTAGCCACAATGGTATGAATGTGTTCATATCCATCCGTTGAAATTCCTAGTTGTGGGATGCCACAAACATCGGGAGCACGTGAGCAATAATGTAACAATCAAAAGGCAAAATGCCTTGTCAATCTCTATACTTGGGACATGGGAAATCCCATTTCTACGGAGGTATATCATGTTCTCTTCAAGCAAACTGGTTTCAACTTCCTGACGACAGACTTAATGGCCATCGTAAGCCTTGCAACCAGGTGGTAGATTGACGACCTTGTACATGGCATGGTCGTTGAGGACCCTCATAATGTCGCTGGCGATAGCTCACATTCTTGTAAATCAACGGCTGCACGTACTTTTTGCACCATGATGGGTTCAAGTGTCAGGGTCGTGGCAGCCGTTGCTGCATGACACCAAGCTGCAATGCCAAGCATAGCGACTTCAAGGCACGCTTGTGCTTGGTCGCAAACTAAGTGAAACCAAGAGCGAAGCCCGGGTAGGCTATCCGAGTGGCCAGACCGAGTGGATCAATGTAGTTTGGTGTAACTGGTGATTGTTTGGCTTAGTACCAAGCATGGCAGGGTAAATTTGAGGTGGAAGGGGTTGCACAGCGTGCGTGAAGTGTCCAAAGATGCATGCTATGGACAAAGAAATACATTAGTATACATTCAGAAGGGTCATCGAAAACGTTTCGATAGGTTAACACAAGGACAAGAATAGGATCGAGCGGGACTAGACATAATAGAAGAAGCTAGGCTAAAAGGACCCAAGGATGAAGTATTGGACAAAGACAATGATAATGATAAGACAGAGGATGTGAATGGGGAGGGAGGTGTCCCCGAGAAATCCAGCGATGCTAACCTAACAGGTATCACAAATAGTATGAAGGAAGAACTTGACGACTGGACAGGCACGGAGGGTGAGGGTTACCGGGCAATGGCCTTGATACGAACAGAATAACATCCTCTTGCGATGGAGAGAGTGGCAGAAGGGAGGCAATGGAAGGGAGGCAATCAAGCATACCGGAATCATGGAATAGAGGAACACGACGTCACAAAACTTAAGAACATGCTAACGCTCTTGGTCCCAAACGTGCCAGGCCTTAGCCTAGACAGGAACGCCAATGAAAGGATACACGTACTTGCGAGGTGAAAGATTCCTATTATGCAAGTCTGGGAGCCGACATACATGATGCTGTCCCGAAATCAAACGACATGGGGATCAGTGCGACACCCATGTCAACATTTGAAATCATGTGATAGTACAAAGAAGGGGACCAAGATGGATGTGAGTTCTGATCAAGGTCAAGTATCGCATAGCATCGAATGCAAAGAAGGGAGGGAACCTAGACTCAGCAAGCAGTGTACGTGGCCCGTTGGTAAGGGTATGCAGCCATTGTTTGAAGACACAATTATGTTCGGGTGTGTAAGGAGTCGATGACTCTAGAAGCATCCCCAATTATCCAAGGAGACGTGCGATCTGTCTGAAAATAAAACGCCATCACGATTGCTATAGAAAGCATGACGATAGAATTTCAAAGAAAGATTCCAACAATGCCAAGAGAAGTCATCAACAAAATACAAGATACTTTGACATCATTGAAGAGATCATGGGAGACAGGACCCATGAAATTTGCATGGTCCAGGTCGAGGGGGTGAGATGTGTGGCACTTGGAGGAGAAAGAGGACCCTGCCCTGGATTGTCTTTACCATGTCTTGGAAGAGAAACAAAAAGGTGCATCTTTTCCAGGACATTGTCAAGACAATCAAAAGAGCATGGGAAGGGAAAGGCCTAGGAGAGTCATACCGTGGATTGAAGGCAAGCATGCCGGTGATGCATTCAAGCGTACATGTACGCGATAATGATATAGGAGGTAGACATGAGCAGGCAGCAGGGAAGGGACAACACGGACAGGGGTAGCGCAACAAAGGATGCAAGCAATACCACGCAATACACATTGTCATACTTGACCCACACAAGGTGACACGACCGGGGAGAACATAAAAGGATAGCGTTAACACCACAAAAAGTAGAGAAGTCCATAGCCATCATTATGGGACGTCACATAAAGTAGGCTCATCTCCAAGGGAACACATTTTGTATTTCATGCCTGAACAAAACACCACGGGCATGCATAAAAGTGAATGTACACGATGCCTTGAACGGGAAGCAAACGATCTAATCTTATGCACACAAAGAAACTAACCCGTAAGGACATGCCAAGACAAATGACAAGATGTGTCTTCTGGTAAATGGCTCTCGACTTAAGTATCCACAATCCACCCAACACACACGTGGAGGGCAGGTTGTTTGAAGTCACAAGGATACCAATGGATGGAACAGGGCGACAGACAATGTGCATGCACAAAGACAATGTGGTATGATGACATATACCGTACTGCCGCGTGGAAGTTTGAGGCATTTTCATTTATGTTACGAGGTAAAGTGTTTTTTGGATTCACAAATTGTGCATAATTACAAAATATCAATCTTTGTTTCACACAAATATAATTTTTTTATGGGGCCTCCGTTAAACTCCACACAGAGTATGCATTTGATGCATTGAATTGAAATGGTCAAAATTGGCCTCGCTCTGCCCATTGGTGCTTGACCACGAGGACAAGACAACGGTGCCATGTCATGCACATAGACATGCTACTCTCTTTGCAAGAAGCTAGTCCACGACGGTCATGTCTACTTGGCCACTCGAATGCGTGGAGCTGTGCATTCAAGGCCAATAAGGTGACCATCGGCAAGGCCTTAAACACGACGCACCACATGAAAAACAACACCAAGTCAATAAGACCCTGTTTCCACACAAATACAAAATAGACCAATAAAATTCCGTAAAAAACACAAAGTAACCCCATCAATATGTATTTAATTACCCTTTCAAGTGGCAATACAGTAACTACTGTCCAACCCACATGACTACAACTAACAACATCTCCAACACTCCCCTTGAGGAATCATGACGATGAAGAGTGATGGTGTGGTATAGAAAACCTTTTGGTAATGATGTGATACTTGAACTTCCTTGATTGTGTAAGCGGAGAAGGTGGGGGGAATGCCTCCGCTAACGCTCGTCATTGATCGGCCACTTCGAGGTAAGGTTCTAGAAGGTCGATGGAGCATAGTGCACCGGGGAATTCAACGATAAACATGCCAGAGGGATGGAGGCAGATGAAAATAACCAAACACAGTTAGGAACACCACTCGGAGGTTGAAAATCCTCGTGGTGTGGTGGGGACGGAGCGACACTCGAGATGCCGGTGGTGGAGTAAGCTTGAACAAGGATAGAGGTGGAGGAAAACGGAGAAGATGTACTCAAGGTGGAGGCGGCGGACGAGGCGGTACCAATAATAAGTACCCGATGGATATCCACGACAGAAGCAAGGTGTAGGTCATCAGGAGGAGCAAATACTTTGTGCACACAATTCCACGTAAACTTGTAGTAAGACACAATTGACACACTGTCCTCATTGGGTATTTTGGAGTTCCCTCCAGCAACCACCCATGGCATGAAAGACATGTCCCACTGGAAATGAGGAGATCATCTCCTGGCATGAGAGTGACCAAATTCCCGTCTCGGATGTCCTGTGGCAACGGCCAAACAACAAATGCACAAGGATTGTTAACAACTGAGAATCAGCCATGGAATAGCAACTTATTGTCACCAAGGTTTGGCAACAGTGGTCTGGTACCTAGGACAAGGCAATCTCACGACAAAATCATTGCCACGAATCAGACCCACCATGCTCCCCAAATTCTCCATAAGTTCAAACACCTAGAACGACAACAACAAGGCGGCTCAAGCTGCTCCTCGTGTCAAGCTTGGGCTCTTATTTAATCCCTAGTCCACCTTGCTATCTCCCTCGGTTCATCTCTCCAACACTCATGCTTTGAATTACCATACCCAATTGTAGTATTGTATTCATCTCTACCAGTGTTAGGCAATTGTGGTGTTTTCATGCACCCTGTCCACGTCCACACTTGTCACTTCCACTCTTTGTACCCGTGTTTACCATGAGGTACAGTGCCCACTTCATAATATTACTCATCATGCTTGTACCTTTGTGCTCTAGATTATCTCCCTCTCCTTTGCGCTGTCTCTACACTTGCCTGCGATCGTTGCTTCCTCAATCATATGTACTCGTAATACAGGTAATGTCTCTAACGCTTATGCTCTATGACTTCATGCTTGTCCATTGGACCACACCCACTCCATCATGTCAGCTCGATACTCTGACACACAATCGTACAAGGACCATGGAGGAAAGGACGGAGTCCTTGTCCTTCCCTTTGTCCTTTTCCCGGCCCCGACCGCCTCCCGGTTCCTAGATACTGAGAACGGTGCCAGTGGACAAAAACCAGGAGGGGATGAGGAGGATGTGGACAAGTGTGATGGCGACAAAGTGGTGGTGAGGGCGGCAATATTTGTGATAGCATAACAATGATGGCAACTGTTTAAATGCCGATCTTATAATCGTTGTGGTCTCCAAGTCGTGAGGATGCCAACACCAAACGTAGGCTTGGGTGGAACGGGTCACGAGACAAGACGCTCAAAAAATATTTGTTGCCTTGACGTAACAAACAATGTCGAATAGTTTTGGGATCAGCCCATTGGCCATGGTGAGAGTGCAGAGGTTTGGCCGGTATAGTTAGCCCAAGCCCACAAAAGAGCTCCAGGCTGCAAGCCCATAATGCATTAGCCATCTAACAACACATGTTTTTAGTGTGTTGAACGACACCCAACAAGATCTAAACAGCTAGACTCATGATGGTGGCGTGATGGTGACATATACCAATGGGATCACTAAGTGTGTGGTTGACGAGTTTGCCATTGAAGGCGTTGACATCATCAATGAGAGGCGCAAGCGTAGGGATATCTGAATTGTATGCAAACTACGTGGGCGTATTCAACAGTGATCTCTGTAAATGGAGGGTAAGGGATAGGGACATCCACAAAATCATATCCCTACAACTGCTCCTTTAGGACCCATGTGTTGAAGCGCATTCTTGAGGATACGGTGAGACCGATACCAAGAATCTGAGACTGAGTCTCTACGTCATATTGACAAGGCACAACAACAGGGGTGACAGGACACTTGCCATTAGTAGATGGGACATAGGAAACGATACTAATGCCATCACAATAAGTAAGATCACTGGATGCAAAAATCGAGCATGCGAGGAGAATGATTGCAATCTCAAACGAAAGTTGAGGGCACTATTATATGGGTAGTTTGAGACTCAGTTTGACCTTATGCAATGCATTTTAATCAAGACGCAGTACACGTTTCTATCCCGACATGATTAAGTCGTCGTCATCGAGCATGGTGACAAAAGAGGGGTCGTTTCAAGGAACCTGGTTCAATTTACCCCATTCCAGTGGATATAAGGAAACGGGGATGCCCTAGCCACTGGTAGTTGATGTTGTAGGATACATAACCCTTAGCCAATGTATAGACCATAGAAAAAAAAGCGAGAAAGAGGTTCACTTGCAGTGTAGACCAAGATCTCAATATGAAGAGGGGCGAGGGAGCGGGGGAAAGATCACAAGTAGTGGCAAAAAAGTGGTAATGGCAGCAACAAGGACACAGACGATGGACACTATCATAATGATTAGAATGAGCGTGCGAGTGAAAACTGCCATGCCGAGTGCGGTGATGGGTGTAGCAGCGGACATTGTTGCCATGACGAAGGTGTTGATGTAGGGGAACGACTGTTGCTATAGTGGATGATAGACTGCTACTAAGACAACAGCACTGGAAGGTGAAGCAGATGGCATGGATCTACTACATACAATGGCCATCACAAGTTGTTTGTTATATATTTAATAGTTGTAGCAACTCCAATTACGACTGTGGCCTCTATGTAGGCCTCAATCGCATGTCCCAACCATGTTGAGATGGAAACACAGAATGCTCTCATTGTTCCTATAAACGTTACTAGCATTGTGTCGTGGCGTCTATACCGACAGACAACGAGAGAGTGTGTGAAGTGAAGTTGAGCTGCAATAGCCTTAGCTGCTTGCCCAGCCCAAGGACTCCCTCTGTTGGTGTGTGGGGATGAGTTGCTTATGATGTTAGGTTAAAAGGATGGAGACACCGGCAGTGGGTTGTACCCGAGAGCAAGTTATCCACTGCTCAAAACGCGAGGGTGACTCACTCGGTGATACATGATCTGCTCTCCATAGGAGAAACCAAGTGGGACTACACCATGGATCGTTTGCACTATCCTTCGATGTGACTGTGGTGGCACATCAGGCATCTATAGTGGATGCCGATGTATAGGCAAATTATGCAGTGGCACGGTGTGATTTTTTTCTACAATAGTGTACGCACTATTATACAAGCTAATGCCAAAGTAGGGAGCTCCTTCGTTGCTGCGGAAGTGGCTACAATGCTACATCCAATGCACTAGTAAAGGTTGTAGCTATGGCGCAAGAGGCTGGGGAATTGTTGGTTGTGTTTGCAGAGATATCAGATGTAAAGATAGTGGATCTAGCCCATGTTGTTGCAGATGTAGCGACAACAAGGACAGCGACTGCAATGGGACAGATAGCAGGTTTAGCTATGTGGCTACACTATGGTTATCATTCTGATCATAGGGTCGGTACAATATTACAACCACTATCGAACCAATAGTGGATACACCACAATGGTTACACTTGTTACAGTTGTGTCTTCGTCTCTTGCCACCGTGGTTGTTGTTGTGACACAACTCTTGTTCGTCTGACGTTGAAAATTGTTATGAAATTTACGGTGGCAACGGCACATACGGCTATGATAGCTACACTTGCTATGGGCGACTGCAAAGTGTGCCAATATATGTTAGCATTCTGCTTTCTTCCTACAACAAGACGCCTGCTACGATAAAAGACATTGTCTGCACCTATCCAAAGATGGTAAGAGGGAGGGGTAGTGCTACACGACACTGCCTTTAGTAACTGCACGGATCTTTGCTGCATAACATAGTGATGTATGGCTCGAGCTTGTTGCAATGCGTTGCGCTATTGAAACAAGAGAGCGACGACATCGCTTGCTTAGGCGGCGGCGATGGAGGTGGTGAGAGCTTTCATGGCAAAGAGGTCAAAACTAGGTTTCCTTATGTACCAACCTTCCCTCAACCACGTCTATGATAATGTGTGCAGGCGGATCAGTGAGGGAGACAGACGAACGGTGGAGGTGTGATATCCCATGGCTTGAGGAAGAGTTGTACATGTTCTGTACAAGTGAACGGGTAATGGTAACCCAACATGCATTGTAGTTAGGTTTCAAGGAGGGAAGAAGTGAGCAACCGCCTTGCTGGCACTTACCACGCTTGAGCGTGCCAACGTGCCAGACCACCCACAAAGAAAACAAAAATGTAAAGTGGGTTGTCCACATACTTCGATCACCATGCAGCTCATGGGTTAGCACCAGGGTACTCCAACCACCAAAGGTCAACAGGATGATATTTTAATATATGCACAACCACTCAAATGCACAAAAAACCTTTCCTGGGCTTCATACAACTACAACGATTATTAGCAACAGGTTGAGCCCCATGTAGTGTATGAGCATTGCATGGGGCTCTCTCTCACATCCCGTAGACTACCCCTTGACATAGCTTGGTCGTAGCATCGTCGTTGACTTCTCCAAGGCAGTGCCGCTGGCATTGGGGTCCCTCATTAGTCAATCGCTTACGTGGATGTGACGAACATGCAACGAGGTGAGAGGTTACAATGTGTCTCATGCGCACAAACGAGACATTTGAAGCCAATGATCATAACGGGCGGGTCTTTACACAAGTACGCCGTCCAAAAGGGGAGCGGACAACATCAAATGACAAATACAGATTGTGATGGTGTAGTGACAGTCATGGAAGGTGGTCGAACATTTAAGAACATATTGAAATTTTAGTATGGCAGTGCCACGCCGACCGGTCGGCAGAGCCACGTGGCTCGAGTGGGGTCATATGGGACCGTGGGCGGTTGGACGGGATGGCTTGAGGGTCGGAGGCCCTCAAGCACAGCGGTTTTGGCAGTCGGCCAAGAATTCCGTCAAATCCTCTAAAAGAACTGTAATAACGAGGCTGGAATAGTTGGAAAAAATACTTCCGATGAAACTGATGTAAAGTTCAAAGGTCGAGGCACGGTAGGCCATATGTACCGGATTGAACTGAATCCTTGGCCGACTATGCGAAAACCGCGATGCTCAACAATATCCGACTCTGGAGCCATCTCGTCCAACCGCCCACAGGCCAAGGACCCATGCTCGAGCCATGTGGCGCTACACTCCCCCCACGGTAGGAGTGAGTGACCCTAAGGATCTACACGTAGCACTCGAACCCCAGCGCTCAGATACCTCTGTACCCGATTGGACAGAATCATTGACTGACTGGGCCAAAACCGCGATGCTTGAGGGTCCTTGACGCTCAAGCCATCGTGTCCAACTTCCCACATGCCACGGAACCCCGCTCGAGCCATTAGGCGTCGGCCGCGCGCTACACCATGAATGCAAGGATATGAATGCCAATTTGCGGAGTGTATGGACTTGTGTATGACAGGAACATAACAAGATTGGAATGAATGTTTTTTCCATTTTTTGAAGGCTTAAAAACTATATTTAATTTTGTAATGGAGATTGTACACGCGATAAGGTCTTGTCGAGACAAAAGAACAAGTAGAGAATGGTTGCGTACATCCCAACTATTGTACAATTTAAGGAACGGCTTTTTATCTGCTGGTTGGATGAAATTCACATTGTATGGAGTTTTTGGAGTGGATTCATTGCATTGTAGTTCAATGTTCCTTAGGATGCGGACATAATGAATGTGGCCAGGGAGAAACCATAGATGTTTGGCAAACAATTCAGATGGTTTCCCAAAGTATATACTATGGAATTGTGAGGCTGCCTTGGAAAGAGCGTTGTATGCCTTCTTGTGTAATTTAGCTTGGATGTGACCAAAACTGCGAAAAGGTTAAGGTTTGGGCCAGGACCGGAAAAGAGAAACAAGCATTGGGTGTTCGAACGCGGGTGGTGCATGCTCGCCCATCGTTTCGAGCAGATTTCATGATGTCCAGGCTGTAATGTGGACAGCTCACAGCGTCCTCACTTGTTGGTTCCTGCTTTCGTTTGCTTTTCCACTATGTGGGTGCGGCTGGTAATAGTCAGATTTCGTGGTTGGTTGAACTTAACCACGGAATCCAACGAAATCGGACCTTTCCCCGCAGCTGCCTCCTCTCGCTTGGTTGTGCGGTGCGCATTCCAACCAGAGCGACGGTTTTTTTTTAGAAGAAAAAAAGGGCCGCCAGGTTGCCAGAATTACTTGTCGGTCTGCGTTGCCATTTGCTTTCTCTTTTCGCTTGCAACTCACCTGACACCTATGCGCTCCCACTAAGCCTTCTACAACACTTAGCACGAACCCAGCACCAGGTCAACATTTCCAGTTGCCACCATGGATGCTGGAAATGGGCTTCTGCCACCCGAAGTCATGGAGCAGCTGTTGATTATAGGAATCTTCATTTGCATCTACGCCGCACTACCGTATCTGAAAAGGCCTTACCTCACACGCCCACTTATGGGAAGTGAGTTTGTGGAGGAGCTTTTATCAGCAGAGGCCAACGCTATGCGGGTCTACGACATACTCGGTCTTGATCCATGGCGCTTCGAAAAATTGGTCCGTGTCTTGCAAGCCGCTGGACTACAACCGACCCTCCGCATCTCTATCGAGGAATCAGTGGCAATGTTCCTTTGCCAAATGCTGGGGGGAAAAGGCCAGCGCCGACTCTCTGAGACTTTTCAGCATTCAAAGGAGACGGTTGGTAGGCACTTCGGTCGTGTCATGAGGCGTGTTTTAGAGATTGCACCGACCGTCATCCGCATTTCAGAGGGTAATGGAGTTCCCGGAAAAGTCGCCCGGAGCTCACGCTTCATGCCATGGTTCAAAGACTGCATCGGTGCCATCGATGGCACCCACATCCCGGCCTGGGTGCCACTGGAGGAGCAAGGGCCATACTGGAATCGGAAGGGTCAGAAGACGCAGAATGTCTTCATCGCCGTGAACTTCGATGAGACCATCACATGGGTGCATGCGGGTTGGGAGGGAAGCGCACACGATGCCAGAGTGTACAGGCACGCATGTGCAGAAGGCTTTGTGGTACCGGGGGGCAAGTACTTCTTGGCGGATGCAGGGTACCCGCTCTCACGACAGGTGCTTACTCCATACCGCGGCGTGCGTTACCACCTCAGGGAGGACCCAGTGAACGGCGAGGCTAATGTGCCTGAATCACCCGTAGAGCTGTACAACATGCGCCATTCTGCACTCCGCATGACAGTGGAGCGTGTCATTGGTCAACTGACGCACAAATTTAAGATCCTGGCAGACATGGAAGGTTACTCCATTGACGCACAGACAGACATCGTTATTGCGTGCTGTGTGTTACACAATGTTTTTATAATGGCAGGTGCGGAGGAGGGAGGGTACATGGATGACTTGAGGCTGAACATCGACGCAGTGCGGGCATGGTTGCCTACCGCTGATGAGGAGATAGACGATGCCCAGGCCCCAGCAGACGCTAGGGCCTTCCGTGATCGCATTGCTCGTGAAATGTATCTTGACTATGTGACAAAGAGAGCTATGCAGCCATAGTATGAATGTTTCCAAACATTTCTCAACGTGTTCTACTATTCATGATTCCCACGTTGTGTTCTTATGTGTGCAACACCATAAGTCTTGCATAGTGCAAACAAGAATGCATTAGACAACACTTAGAGAACCACGAATAAGCCACCACAAGGGCTGAGAATGAACATTCCATTAACTGTCAATTAATCCAACAATTCACCAGCAACACTGCGTTGACCAGCAGCATAGCCTCTACTATACGCTCTACGTAATTCTACACTCAACCTAGCAGCCCTGCAGCATGCACACATTGTCCATTCACGCACATGCATGGCCAACAAGCACACCAAGAAGCCACACATGAAGGGAAACACCCATCCATCGCCGTTGATGTTGACGTCCGTCATGGCCATTGGACCTGCACAGAACACAGCAAAGGAGGGAGCATGTAGTTAAACCATGGTTCATGCAACCACGCATGCAAACACAAGCAATAGCACAGAGGAAACAACACTTACCCCTAGCCCGCCCAACGCTCCTGAGTGCCGCTGTCTGCCAGGCAGAACCACTCGGCGCTGCGTGGCTCCTTGCTGATGAGTTGCATGATTTGTGCCTTTTTGTCAGGCGTAACATTGAGCGCCGTCACGATGTCACGGGCCTTAGCCATCCATTTTGCATAGTCCGTCCCATGCATGCGCTCAAGGGACCCGGCTAGCTTCATTGCCGCTTGGGCCAAGCTCCGTCCAGCACTTAAGCCGGATCGGCCTCGCCCAAGGGACTGACCAACGCCCTCGTCTAACATCTCACGTACACGGGGGTTGAAGCGCGCTGCATCGCCCCCGGCTGCCCCACCCACCGCGGCTGCCCCACCCACCCCGGCAGCACCACCCACCCCACCCACACCACCCACACCACCCACCCCACCCACCCCACCCACACCACCCACCCCACCCA
>SZWC01001946.1:119842-123903 GCA_023375785.1 Penium margaritaceum | reverse complement strand
GGGGGGGGGAGTGAGGGGAGGCGGACGGCGGGACGACGGGAAGTGGACGGCGTGGCGGGGGGGAGATGGACGACGGAACGGGGGTCACGCGCGTCAACTGACGTGACGAGTAAAAAAAGCACGTCAGTTGACTGCGCCCACCCTTGCAAATGTCAGTTCGCTGTGCGAACTGACATTTGCGAGGGAGCCTGCGCGTGAGGTCGACGTACCTCGGCCCGCACGGCGCCGTTGACTTCACCGCGGTCCGCGGCGGTGAGGTCGACTCGACCGCAAAGGTCGGGGTCGCGACTCAGGGTCGACTCTACGGTCGACCTCGACCCTGCCAAGTCAATACTGGTTTGGTCACACTCACATGTGCATACGTTTGGTCACACTCACACGTGCATACGTTTGGTCACACTCACATGTGCATACGTTTGGTCACACTCACACGTGCATACGTTTGGTCACACTCACACGTGCATACGTTTGGTCACACTCACACGTGCATACGTTTGGTCACACTCACACGTGCATACGTTTGGTCACACTCACATGTGCATACGTTTGGTCACACTCACATGTGCATACGTTTGGTCATACTCACACGTGCATACGTTTGGTCACACTCACATGTGCATACGTTTGGTCACACTCACAGGGGCCGACGATGCGCGGAGGGAAGCGGCTTGGCAGCATGTGGTGCACGTGCACGCCGATGGTCGGCGCACGGCCGTAGCTCAACACGCGGTACAGCTTGCGCACGCGCCGATCCTGCCCTCCTGCACACCACACCCGTTGCCATGACCATGACAATGACCATGACCATGACCATGACCATGACCATGACCATGACCATGACCATGACCATGACCGTGACCATGACCATGACCATGACCATGACCGTGACCACGGCCACGACCATGACAGCTCCTGTTATAATTTCTGCACACACACCGCAGTGCCCAACACTTCAGTCCCAAACCAACCAACTTTTCAAGTGAGATTATTAATATTATTGTTTTTTTTTTCCTCTCCCCCAGTGAGGACTACTCAGGTTTGCCATCCTACTGGCACTCCGCCCTCCATGTGGGCCACCAACGAGATTTGTCTGCATCTGGACAATATTGAGCTTGGGTCGGACTGAGCACGGACGGAGTGTAGCCTGCACCCAGGAAAAAAAAAAAAAAAAAAACCATTTTGTTCTCGGGTCTAGTGGCATCCAACTAGGTTGTCTTTGCCTCCAACGGCCCTACCCCAACATCATCTTGTCTTCACAATCTGTCTGACTTGGCCCAACTTTTCACGTGCTAATACGGTACCAGGCACATCTGCCGCTACGTCCGCAACCCAAGTGTTGTGGGCAAGTTAGTCGACAGCAGCAATGAGGCTTTGCTAACTTGCATGTGGTACAGAAGGGTCAGCGATGGCAGTGCCAAGTAGGACGGTTGGAAACATAGATGCAAGCAAGAGACACTTGTAGTGAGCGCAAGTCTCACACGACACTTGTAGTGAGCACAAGTCTCACACGACACTTGTAGCGAGCGCAAGTCTCACACGACACTTGTAGCGAGCGCAAGTCTCACACGACACGCAGCCACTCTCCCACTCACACTCAACATCTGGTTGAAAGTCGCCGCAAACGCTCTCGTCTTTGCGAATACAACACTGTAGAGTTCATGTCACCAATCACAAACAAGCATGTGCCATCACACACATGAAAAAGCATGCGAGTAGGCAGACCACTAAGCAATTGCTCCAAATCCCCTCCCCCCCCCCCCCCCCCCACCCCCCACCACCCACTGCAACCTCCCCTTGAAGCGTTGCTACCAAGCAATCCATGCACCCTCACAACCTCTACCAACGACACGATGGTGAGAGCAAACACAGTTTGACCGGTGTGCATTGCGCATGGTGTGAAGTGCGGTGGTGACTAGACTGTGGTGATGGGCAGGAAGAAGCAGACAAAAGTGAAACGCTTGTCCAATTGAGCGCAACGATGAAATGCAGATTTCTTCGCATAGTGTGACGAGGCATGATGCAGAATGGCATGGCACAACACAACACAACACGGCATGTCACGGCAGGACAGGACAGGACAGGACACGGCACGACACGGCATGACATGGCACGGTATGGCACGACACGACACGACACGGCTCCACACACCCACACGACAAACATACCACCCTTGAGTGCAGGTGTCGAGTTGGTGCGTGAGTCTAAGAGGTTCCTTCAAACCGATCGCACGTGCGCCAAACGATGCGCAGCTTTCCAACAAGTTGTCCACTGTTCCCCCCACCTGTTCCACAACAGACCATCGACACAAACAGAATCAAAATGGTTCAGACGCTTTGCAAAGCGTCTGAACCATTTCAATCCAACAAGTTGTCCACAACACTGTGCCTCCCACCTGGGAACAACAGACGATCGACACAAACAGAATCAGAAGCACAGAGAAGACCCCAGCGAGCTATGAGCATAGCATGCAAGGGAAGTCTGAGGAGGGGTCCAAGGGGGGAGGTGTCAGAGACTAGGGTTGGAGAGCAAGGAAGCAGAAGACGAATTCATCAAGGCGAGCTGCACACCACATCCAATCCAACGCACCAAGCTAAGCGCCAAGGTATGCCCAGCCAACACATCAATACACCAAACCATGAATGCACCAAACCATGAATACACCAAACCATGAATACACCAAACCATGAATACACCAAACCATGAATACACCAAACCATGAATGCACCAAACCATGAATACACCAAACCATGAATACACCAAACCATGAATACACCAAACCATGAATGCACATGGAACAGACAGACGCAGCATGCCAAGCACATGCAACAGCGCATGCTTCACATGGGCTTGCAAAGGTTTGCAGGATATTGCGGGGGTTGCCAAGGCTTCGTGAGGGTTGGTAAAGGTTCGCACGGTTCTGCAAGGGTATGGAAGGATTCATGAGGGTTTGCAAGGGTGGGTAACATTTCTCACGGGTTTGAAAGGGTTTTCAGGGGTTCGCAAGGGCTGGTGAGAGTGCAGTAGAGTGCGCAAGCAAGTAGCGGACACTGTATCGAGGCACATGTAAGGCATGTGGGCGCAGTGCAGGTCACTCAAGGGCACATGGAAGGCATGTGGGCGCAGTGCAGGTCACTCAAGGGCACATGGAAGGCATGTGGGCGCAGTGCAGGTCACTCAAGGGCACATGGAAGGCATGTGGGCGCAGTGCAGGTCACTCATGGGCACATGTAAGGCATGTGGGCGCAGTGCAGGTCACTCAAGGGCACATGGAAGGCATGTGGGCGCAGTGCAGGTCACTCATGGGCACATGTAAAGCATGTGGGCGCAGTGCAGGTCACTCACGGGCACATGTGATGCAAGGCATGTGAGGTCACTCACGGGCACACCGGCAGGTTTGTCCACCACCACGAAATCGTCTGTGTGTGCGACGATCCTCTTGCGCCAGTTGACTGCATAACACCTGCCGCATTGGCTCATGGGCCCAACACAAACAAACAAGCAAACAGCAACACAACACAACACTGCAAACTACCTACCATGCTGCAAAAGTTAGGCAAGCCTGGTCCAAGGTAGCACACTACGCGCCAAACCCTGGTTGTCGTAACTCACCCTCACTGCTATGACGATGATGACGATGGCAGTGGCGGTGCTGGTGATGCTGATGATGATGATGACGACGACGATGATGATGATGATGATGATGATGATGGTGATGATGGTGATGATGATGATGATGATGATGATGATGATGATGATGATGATGATGATGATGATGACAATGACGATGATGATATCGATGGCAGTGATGACGACGACAATGACAATCATGATGTCGATGACGGTGATGATGATGATGACAATGACGATGTCGATGATGGCGATGACGATGACAATGACAATCCGGATGACGATGACGATGACAATGACAACAATACTAACGTTCATAAAGACTAAGATGATGATAATGGAGACACTGATGGTCATGATGACGATGATGATGCTGCTGCTGCTGCTGCTGCTGATGATGATGATGATGATGATGATGATGATGATGATGATGA
>SZWC01001946.1:109842-117342 GCA_023375785.1 Penium margaritaceum | reverse complement strand
ATGTGTGTGCATGTGTGTGCATGTGTGTGCATGCAAGTGCATGTGTGTGCATGTGCGTGCATGCATGTGCATGTGTGTGCATGTGCGTGCATGCGCGTGCATGCGTGTGCATGTGTGTGCATGTGTGTGCAAGTGCGCGCATGTGTGTGCATGTGTGTGCATGTGCATGCATGTGCGCGCATGTGTGTGCATTTGTGTACATGTGTGTGCATGTGTGTGCACGTGCGTGCATGTACGTGCATGTACGTGCATGTGTGTGCATGTGTGTGCATGTGTGTGGATGTGTGTGCATGTGTGTGCATGTGTGTGCATGCAAGTGCATGTGTGTGCATGTGCGTGCATGCATGTGCATGTGTGTGCATGTGCGTGCATGCGCGTGCATGCGTGTGCATGTGTGTGCATGTGTGTGCAAGTGCGCGCATGTGTGTGCATGTGTGTGCATGTGCATGCATGTGCGCGCATGTGTGTGCATTTGTGTACATGTGTGTGCATGTGTGTGCACGTGCGTGCATGTACGTGCATGTACGTGCATGTGTGTGCATGTGTGTGCATGTGTGTGGATGTGTGTGCATGTGTGTGCATGTGTGTGCATGCAAGTGCATGTGTGTGCATGTGCGTGCATGCATGTGCATGTGTGTGCATGTGCGTGCATGCGCGTGCATGCGTGTGCATGTGTGTGCATGTGTGTGCAAGTGCGCGCATGTGTGTGCATGTGTGTGCATGTGCATGCATGTGCGCGCATGTGTGTGCATTTGTGTACATGTGTGTGCATGTGTGTGCACGTGCGTGCATGTACGTGCATGTACGTGCATGTGTGTGCATGTGTGTGCATGTGTGTGGATGTGTGTGCATGTGTGTGCATGTGTGTGCATGCAAGTGCATGTGTGTGCATGTGCGTGCATGCATGTGCATGTGTGTGCATGTGCGTGCATGCGCGTGCATGCGTGTGCATGTGTGTGCATGTGTGTGCAAGTGCGCGCATGTGTGTGCATGTGTGTGCATGTGCATGCATGTGCGCGCATGTGTGTGCATTTGTGTACATGTGTGTGCATGTGTGTGCACGTGCGTGCATGTACGTGCATGTACGTGCATGTGTGTGCATGTGTGTGCATGTGTGTGGATGTGTGTGCATGTGTGTGCATGTGTGTGCATGCAAGTGCATGTGTGTGCATGTGCGTGCATGCATGTGCATGTGTGTGCATGTGCGTGCATGCGCGTGCATGCGTGTGCATGTGTGTGCATGTGTGTGCAAGTGCGCGCATGTGTGTGCATGTGTGTGCATGTGCATGCATGTGCGCGCATGTGTGTGCATTTGTGTACATGTGTGTGCATGTGTGTGCACGTGCGTGCATGTACGTGCATGTACGTGCATGTGTGTGCATGTGTGTGCATGTGTGTGGATGTGTGTGCATGTGTGTGCATGTGTGTGCATGCAAGTGCATGTGTGTGCATGTGCGTGCATGCATGTGCATGTGTGTGCATGTGCGTGCATGCGCGTGCATGCGTGTGCATGTGTGTGCATGTGTGTGCAAGTGCGCGCATGTGTGTGCATGTGTGTGCATGTGCATGCATGTGCGCGCATGTGTGTGCATTTGTGTACATGTGTGTGCATGTGTGTGCACGTGCGTGCATGTACGTGCATGTACGTGCATGTGTGTGCATGTGTGTGCATGTGTGTGGATGTGTGTGCATGTGTGTGCATGTGTGTGCATGCAAGTGCATGTGTGTGCATGTGCGTGCATGCATGTGCATGTGTGTGCATGTGCGTGCATGCGCGTGCATGCGTGTGCATGTGTGTGCATGTGTGTGCAAGTGCGCGCATGTGTGTGCATGTGTGTGCATGTGCATGCATGTGCGCGCATGTGTGTGCATTTGTGTACATGTGTGTGCATGTGTGTGCACGTGCGTGCATGTACGTGCATGTACGTGCATGTGTGTGCATGTGTGTGCATGTGTGTGGATGTGTGTGCATGTGTGTGCATGTGTGTGCATGCAAGTGCATGTGTGTGCATGTGCGTGCATGCATGTGCATGTGTGTGCATGTGCGTGCATGCGCGTGCATGCGTGTGCATGTGTGTGCATGTGTGTGCAAGTGCGCGCATGTGTGTGCATGTGTGTGCATGTGCATGCATGTGCGCGCATGTGTGTGCATTTGTGTACATGTGTGTGCATGTGTGTGCACGTGCGTGCATGTACGTGCATGTACGTGCATGTGTGTGCATGTGTGTGCATGTGTGTGGATGTGTGTGCATGTGTGTGCATGTGTGTGCATGCAAGTGCATGTGTGTGCATGTGCGTGCATGCATGTGCATGTGTGTGCATGTGCGTGCATGCGCGTGCATGCGTGTGCATGTGTGTGCATGTGTGTGCAAGTGCGCGCATGTGTGTGCATGTGTGTGCATGTGCATGCATGTGCGCGCATGTGTGTGCATTTGTGTACATGTGTGTGCATGTGTGTGCACGTGCGTGCATGTACGTGCATGTACGTGCATGTGTGTGCATGTGTGTGCATGTGTGTGGATGTGTGTGCATGTGTGTGCATGTGTGTGCATGCAAGTGCATGTGTGTGCATGTGCGTGCATGCATGTGCATGTGTGTGCATGTGCGTGCATGCGCGTGCATGCGTGTGCATGTGTGTGCATGTGTGTGCAAGTGCGCGCATGTGTGTGCATGTGTGTGCATGTGCATGCATGTGCGCGCATGTGTGTGCATTTGTGTACATGTGTGTGCATGTGTGTGCACGTGCGTGCATGTACGTGCATGTACGTGCATGTGTGTGCATGTGTGTGCATGTGTGTGCATGTGTGTGTGCATGTGTGTGCATGTGTGTGCATGTGTGTGCATGCATGTGCATGTGTGTGCATGCGTGTGCATGCGTGTGCATGTGTGTTCATGTGTGTGCATGTGTATGCATGTGCGTGCATGTTTGCGCATGTGCGTGCACGCGCGTGCATGCGTGTGCATGTGTGTGCATGTGCGCGCATGTGTGTGCATGTGTGTGCATGTGTGTGGATGTGTGTGCATGCGTGTGCATGTGTGTGATCACAGAGGACAGAACAGACAATGCAGGAAATGCGATGAGACGCCAGACATGCACTCTCACTCGCACACACCATTCCCCCGTCTGTCATTCTGCTCTCGGTTCCATCATTATGCGTCGTCACTCACGCCGTGTCTGTATTTTTGCCACGCTGTGCAACAAACCTCCAAAGGTTCCCACTGGGCTCAGTATGCACGGCTGCTAATGCAGCTCAGGTAAACAGAAATGGTAGCCATATCTGAATGCAAATGTACGCACATGGCGATGCACATGCACGTGCATGCAGACGCAGATGCACCTACATGCGGACACACATGCACCTACATGCGGACACACATGCACCTACATGCCGATGCACATGCACCTACATGCGGATGCACATGCACCTACATGCCGATGCACATGCACCTACATGCCGATGCACATGCACCTACATGCTCATGCACATGCACCTACATGCCGATGCACATGCACCTACATGCCGATGCACATGCACCTACATGCGGACGCACATGAGCTACATGCTCATGCACATGCACCTACATGCCGATGCACATGCAGCTACATGCGGACGTATGTGCGCCTACATGGTCACACACATGCACCTGCATGGAGATTCAAATGCACGCGGTCCACACATACACGAACACGATGCCCTTCTTCCCTGCTATCCTTCCCCTTCCCCTTCCCCCCCCACCTCCCCCTATCACTTCCCTGCTGACGGAGAGAGCCTCAGTAGTTGCAGTGCAGCACAGTGCAGCACAGTGCAGCACAGTGCGGCAGATTGCAGCATAGTGCAGCAGAGTTCTGGATTGTGCAACACAGTGCGGCATTGCTACATCCACAAAAACATGCATTGCACTTACAGCCAAAACAGTGTCGAGACCGAGAACCCTCCCCTGCTGTTGCAACTCTCCGTCACTGCTGCTGCCGCTGCCACCACTTGCAACACCAGCATCTTTCCTCACCCCTTTCTTCTTCCTCTGCTTCCTCCTGCTCTGTCTGGCACCCTCTTCTCCCTTCATCTCCCTCACTTGTCCAGGAAGTCCCTCTCGCACTCTCAGAGCAGTTGCCTCTTCCACGGCTGCTTCTGCCAGCTTCTGCGATTGCATCAGAGCCTCTGCTGCGACGATGAACTCCCTGTACCGTTGGCCGACGTCATCGGGCACGTTAGGTGGCGGTGGGGGAATGACGAGCGAGTAATAGACAGTGCCAAACTCGATCAAGTCACGCACGTACCTGCAGTTAGAATGCCCACATTTCACCCCGCAAACAGAAAAGGAGACTTGTTGACGCCTACTTCTGCCTCGTTGATTTAGCTCCCCGTCTTTACCCGGATGACACAGCCACCCCCACATCATCCGTACAAGTAAGAGTCGACTCACCCACTTAGCCGACTTGGACCAGAGGGGGTTCAGCCACAGTTGCTGGTACGCATAGTCGTGTCGGGTTGTGTAAGACTGAGAAAGGCCGAGCAAAGCAGTGTAAGGTCATGCAACACTGTGTACGGCCGTTAATGGCTGTTGAAGAACATGCAAAGCTGTGTAAGGTCATGCAACACCGTGTACGGCCGTTAATGGCTGTTCAAGAACATGCAAGGCTGTGTAAGGGGGTGGAAGGTTGTCTTAGGCAGTGTACGTGTGTGTAAAGCTGAAAAAGGCTGCCTACTGGACTGCAAGGCCACATTAGGCCATGCAAGGCCGTGTATGCAAGGGCCTGCAAGGCCGTGTATGCAAGGGCCTGCAAGGCCGTGTATGCAAGGGCCTGCAAGGCCGTGTATGCAAGGCCATGCAAGGCCGTGTATGCAAGGGCCTGCAAGGCCGTGTATGCAAGGGCCTGCAAGGCCGTGTATGCAAGGGTCTGCAAGGCCGGGTATGCAAGGGCCTGCAAGGCCACGCAACGTCATGGAAGGCAATGCCAGGCAATTTAAGGCCGTGCAGAAGTCGTGAAAGACCGTGTAAGGTCTGTGCAAGGGCGTGTAAGGGCATGGATGGGCGTTTAAGGCTTGCTAGGGGTGTGTGATAGGGCTTACGAGATCATTTACGGGCATACCAGACTGTGCAGTTGCCTGTTAGACTATGTATCCCTCCTACTCTATTGAACAGTTGGGAGGTTGGGCGGTCAGAAATCAGGGGCAGACAAAACCCACTCGATAAAGGTAGAGTCGTATGCGCAAAGAGACAGCATACGATGGTACAAACATGGGGCTAGTGGCTTGCGCATTGTGGTCAAGCAAACAGAAAGGCGAAATTGGACAATGGTCTTGAGGCAAAGATTTTGTCATTGTCGGTGGGGTTGCACTAAGACATGTTGACAGCCGCTGTCTACTCTAGTCGAGTCGGTGCACTTGGCCTACTTCAGATGGATAGATCTTAGGCCGTGTGCAGTGATGGGAAAAGGCGCGCCCTAATTATAAGTGGGGCGCGCCTTAAGGCGTAAGGAGCGCCTTACGCCTTTCTGCCACTGCCTTAACCTGACGCCTTACTCCACCACAGCGAAAAAAAAAGGGGAAAACATGTACGAGTAGAGCTGAGGACGCAGAGTCGGCTGGCATGGCTTTGCACAGAGGGAAAAGTTATATAATTTTCCTATTGACGGTTGAAAGATAGCACTGACCATGCCTTTTTATGTACATGTTATGTGCGCTGCCTGCATGGTGTCTGGTCTTGACGGTGTCGGTAGGTGGTTTCGTGGCTTGACTTGACAATACACCGGCGACGATTTCTTTCCTTCAATGAAGTGGCCACGACGGCCAGGGCTCACGAAGCCATTTTTGTCTCTTATTCCTTTTTGGTTTGGTCTAGTTGGCGTCGATGGTTTGGTCAAGGTTTTACGCTTAAACGGTTTGCCTCACATCAGCGGTTAATAAAAGGAACGAGTCCACGTTGACATGCTACACCTGGTCGTCACCAAGGAAATAAATTTCGCCGTTTAATTCAATCCAACGGGCGATTTTTTCGCTCACCGCATTTTTGCGGGCGATTTTTATTTTTCTTTGCGTTAAAATTTTTAAATTTTTAGAATTTATTTTATCTGCAGATCTGGGGGTTGGAAGCAAGTTTTGTATGATTTTATGTGTCACCACAGACAAGGTGTACAGGGTACCAGTGCATGGCCTTCAAATTCCCCCTGGACTCTTAACACTGGAAATAAATTTCGCCGCTTAATTCAATCCAACGCTATATTTTGGGGCCGAACTTTTCGCTGCGAAATATTCGCTCAGCGAAAATTTTGTCCCTTGGTCGTCACGACTCCCCATTCCAGCATTTGTTTGGATTCGGCATTGTAACATAGATGATGCCCTCACCAAACGAGGTCATTTTTGGCATGTCCTCGCGTTCAATGAGGGCACGCGGCGAGGGGCCATCGATGGCGTTTGGATGGTCGTCTGTCCAGCCCATGTCTGTTTTGCGCACGGCAGCACAAACATCTGAAGGTCGATCGGGCAGCAGCAGGACGGTTCCCCGCTAAACGAACTGATAGTTTCTTCGACTTACTTTCTCGTTTTTGTTACAAACCACGAGTTTTACGTGAAGAATGCTCAGCCAAACGAGACAGGCCGTGCCACGATCTGTCAACTGCTTTTTTTTCCACTTTTTTTCCATGACGTCGAAGTTTCTTAGGAACAAGGCGTGCCCTTATTCTGAGTGGGGCGCGTGCCTTAACGCGTAAGGCACCCGCCTTGGCAACACTGGCCGTGTGAGGAGATATAGAGTCGTGAAAGGGGATGTAAAGGCGTGAAAGGGGATGTAAAGGCGTGACAGGGAATGTAAAGTCGTGTAAGGGGATGTGAAGGAGTGAAAGCAGTAAGGGCGTGTAAAGGCGTGTAAGGGCAGAAGCAATGTTTTCTGTGGATCTCAACTTGATCCCACCTTCTCCAAGTCTGCTAAGTCGTTGGATCAACTCCGAGACCCCAGATTTACTTGGCTGCGGTCAAAGTCTGTTGAAAAAATGTGTTTTTTGTCAGACGATTTGTTGAATCCGTTGAGGAAGTCGGTCATGAGTGTGGGGAAGTAATGCTACCGCCAGCTACATCACACTCCACCACATATCTCTGTCCATTTCTTCCACTATGCTCTTGCAGAGGTTAAGGAGCAACTTTCCTCGCATGCCATCAACCGGCCAACTTACAGGTCTAGAACACCCGACTGAAGAGATCAACTTGCCGACTCCGGCCTAAGTCTAGAGATAGATTGGGAATCAAGATGTTGGTGCGTAAGGTTGTAGAAGGGTGTGTAAGGGTGTGCGAGGGTGTGTAAGGGTGTGCGAGGGTGTGTAAGGGTGTGCGAGGGTGTGTAAGGGTGTGCGAGGGTGTGCAAGGGTGTGTAAGGGTGTGCAAGGGTGTGTAAGGGTGTGTAACAGTGTGCAAGGGTGTGTAAAGGTGTGTAAGGGTAGGTAAGGTCGTGTAAGGTCGTGTAAGGTTGTGCTAGGGCGTGTAAGGGTGTGTAAGGGTGTGTAAG